>JAOTQJ010011079.1:0-55335 GCA_025642045.1 Solanum sejunctum
ATCTTCTTTTAGCTTGTTATAACCATTTATCTCCCTATAAGCATGCCAAATATAGAAAGTTAATTATAATATGTAAACAAGGGAATAGATATAGATTGGTTCTCCCGAGCCTTATCGGCAAGAGTGCCAGTCCGCCCTAACGGCAACTTGGGGCGTGACAGAAATTCTCAAGAATTCCCTAAAGGAAGGTAGATCTTGCAAGAAGGCCCTAGGAGCTTCTAGAAGACTCAAGAGAAGTCTTGAGATGTAAATATCTTAGATATTTATGTAGGAATTCTCTAGAAGAGTATTTGTAGCCGTTGGATCAAAATGATCCTAGCCATTCATTTAGGAAGAGGACTAGTATAAATACCACCCCAAGGGCTTGCAGTTTCAACAAGCAACAGAGAAAAATAAGGAAAGCATTGTAAAGCTTCCAAGTTCTCTAATACAAAGTTCTTTCTTTATTCCTCAAGATATTCCTAGTTCCTTCAAAGTCTTTTGCTTAGTTTTTCAAAGTTCTACTATGCATTAGAGTCAGGCTGACTGGCAACTTGAGCATTGAAAGTTTGCTAGGCCACACGTTTTGTTGGAATTATTACCAAGTATATGATAGTTGGTATCAATGCAAAGGTTCGAAAATCGTCGGAACATCAAGAGGAATGAAAAGCGGAAGTGAGATCACCCAAGTTGGTGAGGAGTAGTCCAAGGGCTAGACGTCTAGATACAGGGAGGCCATGGTGGAGATTGAGACATGGCTAGCCAAGGTGGCAGGAAAAGTTTGAGGAGGCCAACCAGAAGTTCAAGGAGGTTGAACAAGGCCTAGATGGATTGCGGGAGGAGATGCAATCCGCCATGAACCAAGTCTCGAACAAGGCCTAGATGGATTGCGGGAGGAGATGCAATTTGCCACGAACCAATTCCTTGCCCAATGCTTTGACAGTGTGAAGTCCATGGAGGAGATACATAAGGCATAGTTTTCTTTAATGCGAGAAGAGATAGGGAGGCTTTTGCGCAAGCCCGAGAACACGAAGGAGAAGCTTAGCCTATGCAAAAGGGCTCTTGCCCAAGGGAGTCCAGCTACGTCTGAGGTAAGGACTACACCTTCTAAGTTAGATGTTCCATGACTCAGGTCTTTAAAAGGGTCGAGAAATACGAAGGAGCTAGATAATTTCATCTGTAGCATGGAGCAGTACTTTAGGGAGCTCATCATGACCGATGAAGCCCTTAAAGTTGATATGGCTAGTCTATACCTCAAGGACACCGCGATAGTATGGTGGAGAAGGAAAGGGGACATTGAAAGAGGTACTTGTTCTATCAGCACTTGGGCGGAGTTCAAGGCCAAACTCAGAAAGCAGTTCTACCCCAGAAATGTTAAAGAAGAGGCCCGTGGCAAGCTGAGGCTATTATCGCACAAGGGAAGCATACGAGAGTGCATAAAGGAGTTTACTAAGGTACTTCTTGAGATCCTTGATTATCCTGATAAGGAAGCTTTCTTTGCCTTCATGTATCGGTTACAATAGCGGGCTAGGCTTGAGATCCAAAGATGAGGTGCTTAGGACTTGACCACTTCTATCTCCATTGCCGAGTCCTTTATTGAGTTTAGGAAAGTGGACAAACCTAAACCAAAGGACAAGGGCGGATAGGTAAAGAGTAGGGGAGACCCACATCGTGGCAAGGAGGAAATGGAGAGAGCAATGAGACCCAAGGAATATAAGACTAGGGAGAGACATATGATTATCTGCTTTTTTTGTGAGGTACCACACAAGGCGAGAGAATGCCCCAAAAATAGCAAACTCTCAGCCTTTATTAAGGAGCGTCAACAAGAGAAAGCTAAGATAGGGGCCCTATGATTCCTCAGTGCCATCAAGCAAAGGTAGAGGTACCCAAGAATGAAAAGAAGGGGAGATTGCTTGCGGAAGCCATGATTGGAGAGCAAACTGTGAAGGAACTAGTTGACACAGGAGCTAACAACAATTTCCTTACTGTGCAGGAGGCCAAGAGGATGGGCATCCGATATAAGAACGGATGAGGCTGGGTTAAGGGAGTCAATTCTGCCCCCACTAAGACCTTTGGAGTTGCCTAGAATGTAAAGATCTACTTAGGAAATTAGAATGGACACATCAACTTCTCCATAGTAACCATGGATGATTATCCACTTGTCTTGGGTATTGAGTTCATGGACCATGTCAAGGTTGTCCCAATTCCCTTTGTGAACTTACTATGTATCTTGGAGGAGGGTAACACTCATCTAGTCCCACTGGAGCTGGAAACCCGACTCTAAGAGAAGGAGATCTCAGCTATAAAACTCACCAAAGGATTGAAGAAGAAGGAGCTAACCTATCTCGTAGCCTTGAATGAAGAAGTCGTCATTCCTCCATCTAAAGAATTGCCCAAGGGAGTTAAGCATATTTTGGAAGAGTTCAACGATATGATGTCGCCCGAGCTGCCAAAGGGAATACCACCAAAAAGAGAGGTGGACCACAAGATAAAGCTGATACCAGGTGCCACTCTACCTGTGGTAGTGCCATACCGCATGGCACCTGTAGAGCTTGAAGAATTAAAGAGGCAATTAAAGGAGTTGATGGACATGGGCTACATTCATCCATCAAAAGCGCCCTATAGAGCACCAATCTTGTTCCAAAAGAAGCATTACAGATCACTCTAGTTATGCATCGACTATTGGGCACTTAATAAGGTCACAATTAAGAGCAAGTACCCAATCCCACTTATTGCCGATCTCTTTGATCAACTTGGTCAAGCACGGTGGTTTACCAAGTTAGATCTGTGGTCCGGATACTACCAAGTAAGGATTGCTAAAGGGGATGAACCAAAGACCACATATGTCACGATGTATGGTTCATATGAATTACTCGTAATGCCTTTTGGACTCACTAATGCACCAGTAATGTTTTGCACCCTTATGAACTGTGTTCTACAATTGTTCTTAGATAAGTTCGTAGTGGTGTACTTGGATGACATTGTCATATATAGCAATACTTTGGAAGATCATGTAAATCATCTGAGACATGTCTTCAAAGTACTCTGAGAGAACAAGTTGTATGTCAAGGAGGAGAAGTGGACATTTTCTTAGTTAGAAGCCTACTTCTTAGGACACATCATCGGAGAGGGTAAACCTTGGATGGATGAGTCCAAGGTCCGCATAATACAAGAATGGGAGCCACCAAAGAAGGTGCCAAAACTTTGATCCTTCCTTGGATTGGCCAACTATTATAGGAAGTTCATCAAGGGCTATTTTGCTATAGCTGCTCCACTTACAAATCTATTGAAGAAGAACCAGACCTGGGATTAGAATGAGAAATGCCAAGCAGTATTCGATGCGCTGAAAGAAGCCATGATCCAAGAGCTAGTGTTGGTCTTGCCTGACTACACCAAATCTTACAAGGTGCAGATGGGTGCCTCGAATTTTGCCTTAGGAGGTGTCCTTATGCAAGAATAGAATCCAGTAGCTTATGAGACTTATAAGCTTAATGATGTAGAAAAGCGGTACACAGTCCAAGAGAAGGAGATGACGGCCGAGGTACACTGTCTAAGGATGTGGAGACATTATCTGCCGGGCACTAAGTTTGTGGTAAAGACAGATAATATTTCCACAAGCTACTTCATTAAGTAAAAGGAGCTGGACACCAAAGCAAGTCAGGTGGCAGGTCTTCTTATCCGAGTTCTACTTCATGATCGAGTACAACCCAAGCAAGGGAAATGTTGTGGCCGATACACTAAGTAGAAAGGAGGAACTTGCCTCCATCACAAGCCCAAGTTTCCTATGGTTGATCATATAAAAGAAGGCTTAGAGAAAGACCCACAAGCCAAGACTCTGTTAGATTTGGCAAGTCAAGGGAAGACGCGCCAATTTTGGCTTGAGGATAGGGTGCTCATCACCAAAGTAAATAGGGTGTACGTGCTGAAATAGGGAGGCTTAAGGAAGCAAATCATCAAGTTGAGCCATGACTCAAGATGGGCAGGTGACCCTGGAGTGCGAAGGACTATAACACTCATCGAACGAGCTTACTATTGGCCCCAAATAAGGGATGATATGGAGCTCTATGTAAATACCTATCTTGTGTGCCAGCGAGACAAAGTGGAAAAAAATCCTGCAGCCAATCTGTTAGAGACATTGGCCATTGTGGAGAAACCATAGGAGAGTATGTCCATGGAATTCATCGCATGTCTGGCAAAGTATGAGAGGTGCAGCAACATTATGGTCATCGTGGACCGATTTAGCAAGTATGGGGTATTCATACCGATCTAGACCAAGTTCAATGCTAAAGATGTTGCCAGGTTATTTTTCAAACATGTGGTGAAATATTGGTACATCCCAAAGACTATAGCCAGCGACCAGTACACCCATTTCACGAGAAGATTCTGGATGGAGATCTTCAAAATCTTAGGGTCTGAGCTTAATTTTTCCACAAGTTTCACCCACTAACGAAGAGCCAAACGGAGAGGATGAATACTTTACTGGAGCTATACCTGCGGCACCATGTAAGTGCCAACTAGAAAGATTGGTCCAAACTTCTAGATATCGCCTAGTTTTCCTACAACCTGCAAAAAAGTGTGTTAACTAGGTCGAGTCCATTCGAGCTGGTAGAAAAACAAGTTGAGTGGGTCAAGTCCATTCGAGATGGAAATGAGGCAGCAACCAATGACACTACAAACTATGGCCATTGGTTATAAGGGGCCAAATCTTTCAGCTTACAAATTTGCCAAGGGATGGCACGAGAAGTCAGACTTGGCAAGAGCGTATTTAGCAAAGGCCATGCAAAAAATAAAGAAATGGGCCGATGCTAAGCGAAGACATTTGGAGTTCGAGGAAGGAGACTTAGTCATGTTGAAGCTCCTTTCTCATCAAAGTACAAGACTGGACAAGGTGGACAAGGGGCTAGTGAGGCGCTTTGAGGGGTCGTTTCCCATGGAGAAATGCATCAAAAAACTAGCCTAACACTTGACCCTACCCTCGTACTTGGAAATGCATCCTATTTTTCATGTGAGTTTGTTGAAGCCGTACCATCAAGATGAGGATTATCCAACTGGGGAAGAGTAAAAAAGAGCACCTACAGCCATCACCACGGTGTCAGAATGAGAAATGGAAGAAATTCTTGCACACTATGTCATTCCCAAATGGGGGACTCATCCCAGCTATATCGAGTACTTTGTAAAATGGAAGGGGTCTCCCGATATTGAAGCTAGCTGGGAACATGAATTTAAATTATGGGACTACCAGGACCTAATCAAAGCCTACAAGGAGGACATCTTGAGGAAGTTGCCAGATTGAGTGGGACAAAATGTGACAAGCCGTTCAAATTCTACCCCAAAATGCCTTAGCAATGTTCTTAGTAAGCCAGAGTACTCTAGAATTCTCTAGAATTCCCTAGAGAAAGGTAGATCTTGCAAGAAGGTCCTAGGAGCTTCTAGAAGACTCAAGAGAAGTCTTGAGATGTACATATCTTAGATATTTATGTAGGAATTCTCTAGAAGAGCATTTGTAGTCGTTTGATCAAAATGATCCTAGCCATTCATTTAGGAAGGGGACTAGTATAAATACCACCCCATAGGCTTGCATTTTCAACAAGTAATAGAGAAAAACAAGGAAAGCAATTTAAAGCTTCCAAGTCCTCTAATACAAAGTTCTTTCTTTGTTCCTCAAGATCTTCCTAGTTCCTTCATAGTTTTTTGCTTAGTATTTCAAAGTTTTGCTAACCATTAGAGTCAGGATGACTAGAAACTTGAGCATTGAAAGTTTGCTAGGCCACATGGTTCGTCGGAATTATGACCAAGTCTGTGACACAATGTGAGGAGAAGGGATCTTGAATTCCAAGTTAGTGATTAGGTTTATTTGGAAGTGTCACCCATAAAGGGTGTGGTTTGTTTTGGTAAGAAAGGAAAGTTGAGCGCTAAATATTTATGTCCTTATAGGGTAATGAGAAGGGTTGGCAAGGTAGCTTATGAGTTGGAATTGCCTAGGGAAATAGATTTGGTTCATCCGGTGTTTCATGTGTCCATGTTGAGGAAATGTGTGGGTGATCCAGATGCTATTGTACCCCTTAGTGTCATGGGTGTTGTTGAAGATTATTTTACCTATGAGGAGGTTTTGACTCAGATCTTGGATAGGCAAGTGAAAAGATTGAGAAACAAAGAGGTCACTTCTGTTAAGGTCCTTTGGAGGAATCAACAAGTTGAAAGTGCTACTTTGGAGGCCAAATTGGATATGCAAAAGCGATATCCTTACCTTTGCCACTCCAATCAAGCCTAAGGTATTTATCTAAGTCCTATATATGATCTTAAGTCTTAAGTTCATCCCTCATGTCATTACATATGTTCATGTTTAAATTGACAAAGTTCATGATGGTTTTAAACTTGTGATGAGATTTTGAAGTATGTTTAAGTACATTGTTGTATTTCGATGTGGGCCAAAATTGTCATGTTTGTGTCCCTCATATACGTCTCTTTGATATTTGGGGACAAATATTCGCAAGGGGGAGATATCGCAACAACCCCAAAAAGTTCTAGAAAATATGCCTCAAAAGTGCTCGAAATCGTAATTTCCATATATCTTAAAATATATGAGTGATATCGAAAATACAACATCATATTATTGTTTAGGGATTCATTTTGAGAGAAAAATGGGTCTAACCCCAATTTAAGAGCAAACGATTAGCAATTTTGATTTTCTAAAATTTCATTTCTAGTGAGCTTTTTGCACCCCTCGCGCCAAGGGCACGCACTAGGGTAATTTTTCTAGCCAATTTTGACTTTGGTTAGAGTCTTTTAAATCTTGGGCCTATGTGCTACCAAACATGAAAATACCTATACATAGCCATTTTTCACCCTCATATCATTTTAAGCATTCCCCAATACCTATTCAAACACTTAGCCAAATATTTTACTCCTAAACTCAAGTCTCAAAGTCCTCTACGTATCTAAGGATTTTCTCTCAAGCTTCAAGTCTCCATCTCCAATCTATATCAAGTTCATCTCTGAAGCTAAGGTATGTGGATTTCCTTCATGGGTTCTTTCCACCCACGATACCCAAGCTCCTTTGACTCTAATTTGCATAAACTAAAGTTGATTTACTCATGGATCTTATCTGTTATAAAAATCATTGCACACATGTTGGGATTTATGAAATTTTGACTATTTTACAATGTTTTGGTCTATGAAACCAAGGTCTATTGTAAGATTTCATAAAATGTTTTGATGTATTGAACTACATGATTTTACACTAGCACTACACACCCTCTACGTGTTTGATAAAATGCTCGATTATAGCTTATTGAGGAGTTGGGGGCCTAATGCTTTTCTTATGAGTTGAATGACTATATGACGATGAAATAATGATAGAATGATTATGAAATACATGTATGCCTATTATAATAGAATGGTGATGAAATGAGAATAGAATGATAATGAAATGTATGGATGGATATTATACTATCGAGGGGTTTATACTCTAGTCACCACGGGTGATAGTCTGTGACTATCTATCAACCTTGTCGGGGGATTGTACCCATGAACCTATTGGGGGGTTCGTACTGTAGTTACCATAGGTGTTAGGGTACAACTATCCATCAATCATGTTTGGTATTTGTACCCATCAACCTTGTAGGGGGTTTGTACTCCATCAACCATGTTGGGGGTTTGTATCTTTCAACTTGTTGGGGAGGGGGATTTGTACCTCAACATCCTTATGAAAGGGTTTGTACATCATGTGCCTCTCTAAGCGGGTGATAGGCCTTAGATTGCACTAAGACATGGTCACTCCCTTCCACATATATTATGATATATGAAAGTATGATCTAATTCAAGCATTTTCCATTCACGACATATTGCCATATGCCCATTTATTATCTAATTAAGCATTTCGATTATGATGCATATCTATGGTTGCATTGCATCCTTATATCTAGTACATTCTAATGTACTAATGCATACTCTATGCCTGCAAGATGTCACTATGTAGGAACCAATGGACCGCTTGATCCTCCTCCTCCTCTGCGTAGCTAGTTGACTTCTATCAAGCTTGTTGGTGACTTCTATCTCTTGCTATGTATTAAGACTTTTTCTTTGTGACTTATGTATTAACTATGAGGGTAACCCTGGTTGCTTTTTGTTGGACCCTGCTCTATCCATGTAGTAGAGGTGTTGTTGGACATGTTATGTATCCATGCTATGAGCTTTGACTCTATTATATCTTGATGTTTATGATATGGAAGTTTACCCTTAGTCCTAATTCCCTTGTTTATGTTTATCTCTTATTGTCATTCTAATTGCTTTCGTGACCAAGGATGTGTAATGATATGCTATGAGACTTGTTTGGGGTTCCCCATTCGCCGGTCATATCTAGACCTTAGGCTTATGTTGTGACCTCAAGCTACTCAAGAAGGGGGTGTGGCCCATGAAGAGTTCCAGGATACTATTACCATGCTAGCCCATTCCATAACTAATCAAATCAATCAAGGGGCCCAAGCCCCTAATGCTCCTACTCCGGCCTCTAGGGTGAGGGATTTTACAAGGATGAACCCACCAGAGTTCCATAGGTCTAAAGTGGATAAGAATCCTCAAGAATTTATTAATGAGTTGTACAAGGTGTTGTCTATTATAGCTGTTACTTTAGAGGAGAAAGCAGGAGTTAGTGGCCTACCAACTCAAGGGGGTGGCACAAATTTTGTTCACCCAATTAAAGGTGGAGAAAGGGAATAACAATGTCATCCTTTGGTAAGAGTTCAAGGCAGTAGTTCTCAACCGATTCTTCCAGTTGAGCTAAGGGAGGCCAAAATGATGTAATTCATGAATATAAAGCAAAGGTTGATGAGTGTGAGGGAGTATGCCATCAAGTTCAACCAACTCTCTAAATATGCTCCACAATTGGTGGCCGAGCCAAGGTCTATGATAAACAAATTTGTGATGGGTGTGTCTGACTTTGTAAATCAAGAATGTTATACTGCCATGTTGATAGGTGATATGGACTTATCCCGCCTCATGACATATGCCAAACAATTAGAGGGGGAAAAGTTCAGAAAGAGGAGAATGCATGAGGCCAAAAGGGCCCGTCTTAAAGGTGGATTCCAAAATTTTAAGGGTGGACAGTTTCCTCAAGGCCACAAGTTCTAAGGCTGAGGTGAAAATGTGGGTCCTATAGGAAGATGAGGCCAACAAGAGGGTAGAGGAGGCCAACAAGGGGGTGCTCCAAGGCAAAATCAGTTCTATGCTCTTCAAGGGAGATAAGGGTTAGATGAGGTAACCGATGTCATCACCGGTATGTTAAAAGTTTTTGACTTTGATGTGTATGCTTTGATAGACCTGGGTGCCACTCTTTCTTTTATTACTCTTGTTGTTTCCAAAAAGCTTTATGTTAAACTCAAATTGTTGTGTGAGCCATATGAAGTGCCTACTACTGTTAGTGCATCTATTGTTGCCTGTCCATATTGCATAAAGTCTTGCCTTGTGCTTTTGTTGAATTAGATATGGTGGATGTTGATGTCATTCTTGGGATGGATTAGTTGCATGTATATTATACTTCGATTGAATGCAGAACCTGTTAGGTCAAAGTCCAATTCCCTACTGAGCCCATCCTTGAGTCGAAAAGTCATGATGTGGTGGTCAAAGGTAGATCCATATCTTGTCTTAAAGCCCAAAAGTTGGTTTCTGAGGGTTGCCTTTATCATCTTGTGATGGTTAGGGATATTGAGTCCAATATCCTTCCTATAGATTCCGTACTAGTGGTTAACGAGGTCTCTTGATATCTTTCCTGACGAGCTTCTCGGTGTTCCTCCCGAAAGGGAAATAGAATTTGGTATAGACCTCCTTCTCAATACTCAACCCAATTTTATTCCCCCTTACCATATGGACCCGGTAGAATTGAAGGAGTTAAAGGATCAATTGGGGGCTTTGTTAGAGATGGGTTTAATAAGGCCTAGTAAGTCACCTTGGGGTGCACTAGTGTTGTTTCTAAAGAAAAAGGATAGTTCTCTCAGAATGTGTATTGATTACCGACAATTTAATAGGGTTACCATAACGAACAAGTAACCCCTACCAAGGATTAATGAGCTTTTAGATCAACTACAAGGGGCTAGTCACTTTTTCTCAGATTTATCTTCGGTCCGGATACTACTAATTTAGGACACACCATAATTTCATATTCTTATGTATCCATGTCTCAAGCCTCGTTTTTGTAGGTGGGGAGTGTATTAGGTTCGTAAGAGACTTCTAGTTCTTAAAAAATTTCAAGATTTCCCTATGAGTTGAGTTTTGGGTGTTGGTTTATACAACAGTCAACTTTAAATGAGTATAACTTTTAGCACATGGTACTGGATGACCTATGACATGTCAAATGAAGTTCCTTTGAGTTAGATTTCCAACACACTTGGTTTTACTTCATATCGAGTTCAGATGAAGGTGTTATGACTATTTTCATGAGACCCTCCCGTGTAGTGAAACCACGGGGGCACCATGTCAGGCAGTGGGGCTTTGGATGGGCCATCTGGGCTGCCTTAAGATGGTAAAGACCATTTTTGGTGTCATGACCCAAGCTTAGGGCCTAGACGTGACACAATGCAAGGGGAACCCAAAGGGACCCCGAGCAAGCCTCTTAGAACATCATTACACATCTTGGTCGCGGAAGCAATAGAAACAACATAATAGAGTAAGAATAGGGGGAAACAAGACTATGGGAAAAACTTAAACAACATCGTAATAAAGAGATAAGAGTCAAGCTCATATCATAGACATCAAGAACAATAGAGTCAAGGCTCTTAACATAGATACATAACATGTCCAACAAACACCTCTAATACATAGATAATATCAGGGACCAATACAAAGCAACCAAGCTGACCCTCATAGTCAAATTAGAAAATAAAGAAGATTATCTCAATACATAATACGAGCAACATAGACTAAGGTCCCCAAAGTGGAGGACTTACCACAAGCTTGAGTAGTATCGATCTAGCCACATGGAGGATGAGGATGATCAACTTAAGCACCAATTCCTACATGAAGATATCATGTAGGCAAGAGTATGCGTTAGTACATTTAAATGTACTAAGTATGAAGGATACTATGCAATAAGAATTAGGCATCATAGTCAAAATACTTAACACACTTAGGTGGTGAAATACTAACCTCTCACTAGGTTGGAGATAATGCTGACCTATCACGTAGGTGGTGAGGTACGAACCCCTAACTAGGTTGATGATTACAAACCCCCATCTAGGTTAGTAATGATGCCGCCCCATCACTAGGTGGAGAACTACAAACCCTTCACTAGGTTAATGAGTACAAACCCTCATCTAGGTTATCTGGGTTCATAGACCCCCTGGATTAGGCATGGTCTAATGTAACACTTTATATAGAATTTATCATATACATAATCTCATTTCATCAATATATAGTCAATCATATCATATCTCATTCTTTGGGACTTCAATTACTCAAGAAACCATAACTGAATATTTTATCGAACACTTAGAGTGTGTATAATGCTAACAAAAAATCATGAAATATATAGAAGAAATAAATCAATAAAATCCTTTGTAAAACTATCAATCAACACCTTACAACACCCTCAGGCAATATACATCAGAAACTTTCATCAAATCTTACAATAGATCCAAGATTTATAGCTCAAAACATAGCAAAATAGTCACAACCTTACATAACTTTAACATAGTATGCAGTGAATTTCATAATATGCAAGCTCCATCAGTAAATCAACTTTAAATCATCCAATTTGAGTAAAAAGAGATTTGGGAACCATGGGTGGAAGAACCTAATGATTGAAACCCATATAGCTTAGCTTAGGGATGCACTTGGTGAAGATTGGAGATGGAGACTTGAAGCCTGAAGAAGAACCTTGAAGGAAAACCTTAATTCTAAATGAGGGTTTGAGACTTGAATTTGGGGAGTAAAAATATGGCTAAGTGTTTGAGTGAGTATTGGGAAATGTTTGGGATGATATGAGGTTGAAATAAGGCTAGGTATAGGTAAAAACACGTTTGGGAAATTTCAGGCCCAAGACATAAAAGTCTTGGACCTCACAGAAAATTATTGGATAGAACATACACCTCTCCACATCATAGAGAGGACGCGAAGACAACTCCTCTTTATCTGCGCGCCCTTGGCATGTCGCGCCAAGGGTGCAGATATCTCACTGAAATTTGCCACTTGAAAAATCATAATTGCCATTCTTTTGCTCATAAATCAGGGTTAGACCTTCCCCCACCTAATTTTGACCCTCTGAACAAGAATACAAAGTCGAATTTTTGATATCGCACATGGATTTTGAGATAAATGGAACTTACAATTTTGGGCATTCTGAGGCACATTTTTGGGCACTTTTTGGGGTCATTTCAATATCTCCCCCTTGGAAACTTTCATTCTCGAATGTAAAAGAGGCGTATAAGGCAAAAGTGATCATAAACAAATCAGCCCCAATAAGAATGCTATATTACATTTAACACACCATTTTCAAAACCTCAACATAAATGTAAAATCATCATAAACTTGCCAACTTAAGCATAAATGCATATGAATGACATAAGGGTTGAAATACAAGACTTGACTCACATAGGGGAATTAGAATTGGTACCTTAGTCTTGAGTGGAGTGGAAAAGATAAGGATACCTCTTTTGAATGTCCGCTTCGGCCTCCCAAGTAGCACTTTCGATTTGTTGGTTCCTCCAAAGGACCTTAACCAATGTCACCTCCTTATTCCTCAATTTTTTCACTTGCCTATCCATAATCTGAACTGGAACCTCCTCATAGGTCAAGTTATCCTCAACCACACTCACAACGTCAAGAGACACAATAGCATTAGGATCACCAACACATTTTCTCAACATAGAAACATGGAACACCGGATGAACCAAATTCATTTCACTAGGCAACTTCAAGTCATAAGCTACCTTTCCAACCCTCCTCAAGACCTTATAAGGACCAACATATCTTGCGACTCAACTTCCCCTTTCTACAAAAGCGGACCACGCCTTTCATTGGCGAAACTTTCAAATAAACCCAATCACCCACGTTGAATGCAAGGTCTATTCTTCTCACATTGTCATAGGATTTTTGATGACTTTGGGGCATCTTCAACCTTTGCCTAATCATCCTAAACTTCTCAAGTGCCTCTATAACTTGATCTTGTTCTAATAAAGCCACCTCTCCAACCTCAAACAATCCAACCGGTGATCTACAACGTCTTGCATAAAGAGCTTAAAAAGAAGTCATACCAATGCTAGAGTGATAGCTATTGTTTTAGGCAAACTCAATCAAAGGAAGATGGTCATCCCAACTACCCCTCAACTCCAATACAAAAGCCCTTAGCATATCCTCAAGTGTTTAAATAGTTCCTTAGGCTTGGCCATCCTTTTTAGGGATGGAAGGTTATACTAAGGTGAACTTTTGTACCAAGACCCCTTTGAAAAGACCTCTAACAGTGTGAAGTGAATTATGCACCACAATTCAATATTATGGATAAAGGAACCCCATGTAACCTTACTAACTCATGGATGTACAACCTTTCATACTCTTTAGCCTATATGTGGTCTTAACTAGTAGAAAGTGGGCCCATTTCATCATCCTATCAACTACCACCCATATGGAATCAAAACCCTTCCTAGTCTTGGGCAACCCAACCATAAAATCCATGTTAATCACCTCCCACTTCCAAGTAAGAATCTCTATGTCTTGGGTTAGGCCACCCGGCCTTTGATATTTGGCTTTGACTTGTTGACAACTATGGCAACCGAAAACGAATTTGGCAATATCCCTCTTCATGCTTCCCCACTAATACACATCTCTCAAGTCTTTATACATTTTGGTGGGACCAGGAGAATAGAATAAGAAGAATTTTGGGCCTTATGAAGGATCTTCTCCCTCAAACTATCAACACAAGGAACACATAACCTACCTTATTATCTAAGGGCACCATCTCCCCCTTGGGAGAAAACCTTTATTTTTCCCTCTTTCACCAAGGCCTTCAATTCATGCAAGGAAGAGTCAAGATCTTATTTTGCTATCACCTCATCAACTAATAAAGACTTAGACCCATCAACAACAGCCACACCATCATCACCAACCTCTTTGAACCTAACACTCAATCTAGCCAATTGATTCACCTCCTTAGCCATTTCCCTATCACCATAAACATGGGCTCAGCTACCTATAAACACCCAACTCGAAGCACCCGCCACCATATTTGCCTTACCCAGATGATAGTGAACACTCATATCATAGTCTTTAAGAAGTTCTAACCATCTACTTTGCCTCAAGTTGAGATCCTTTTGAGTGATGGCATATTATAGGCTCTTATGATCGGTGAACACATCCACATGCACCCCATATAACTAATGACGCAAAATCTTTGATACAAACACGACTAACTCTAGATCATGGGTAAGGTAGTTCCATTCGTGTACCTTGAGTTGTCTAGAAGCATAATCTATGACCTTACCATTTTGCATTAACACACAACCTAAACCAACACAGGAAGCATCACAATACACCACAAATCTCTCAAGCCTATCCGGTAGTGACAATATGGGAGCGGACACAAGCTTGTCATTCAATTTTTAGAAGCTCCTCTCACACTCATCGGTCCATACAAACTTAACCTTTTTTTGAGTCAATTTTGTCATAAGGGAAGCAATGGAGGAGAACCCATTCACAAACTTTCTATAATAACCTGCTAGGCCCAAGAAGCTCCTAATATCTGATAGGGTCAATGGTCTAGGCCAATTTTAATCACATCGATTTTCTTAGGATCCACTTTTAGACCAACCCCTAACACCACATGACCCAAGAGTACAACCTCCTTTAATCAAAATTTACACTTTCCATATTTGGCATACAATTTCTCCTCCCTTAATCTTTGCAGTACAACCCTCAAACGTCCCATATGATCCTCCCTTCTATGTGAATGGATCAAAATATCATCAATGAAGACTACAACAAAGGAGTCAAGGTAAAGTTTGAAGACCCTATTCATTAGGTCCATGAAGATGGCCGTTGCATTGGTCAACACAAAATACATCACAACAAACTCATAATGTCCATATCTAGTTCGGAAGGCCATCTTGGGAATATCACACTCCCACACACTTACTTGATGATAACTGGATCAAAGATCAATCTTAGAGAAGAAGCTAGCCCCTTGCAAATGGTCAAACTAATCATTAATCCTTGGAAGATGATACCTATTCTTGATGGTGACCTTATTGAATTGTTGGTAGTCAATGCACATTCTAAGGGACCTATCCTTCTTTTTCACAAACAACACTAGAGCACCCTAAGGTGATTGGCTAGATCTAATAAATCCCTTCTCCAACAAATCTTTCAAATGTTCCTTTAACTCATTCAACTCCGTCGAGGCCATAAAGTAAGTAGGAATTGAGAAAGGTTGAGTATCAGGGAGGAGGTCTATGCCAAAATCTATCTTCATTTCGGGAGGGACATTGGAAAGGTCATTTGGAAAGATATTAAGAAACTCATTTATAATCGGAACTGACTCTATGGAAGGGGCTTTAGACTCCACATCTCTAATCCATACAAGATGATAAAGACACCCTTCAGATATCAACTTCCGGGCTTTAATGCATGAAATAAATCTACACTTCAGCACTATATCTTGACTCTTCCACTCAAGGACGGGTTCATTAAAGAATTGAAACTTGACCCTACGAGTTCCACGATCAATAGAAGCATAGTAGAAATGCAACCAATTCATCCCAAGAATGACATCAAAATCAACCATGTCTAATTCAACAAGATCATAAGGCAACAATTTATGCAAAATGCAAATAGGACAACTCTTATAAATTTTCCGAGAAACAATAGAGGCACCAATAAAACTAGACAATTCATATGAACCATGCAATAACTCAGGGTAAACATAGAACTTTTTAGTAACAAAAGGGGTAATAAAGGAAAGGGTGGCACCCGGATCAATCAAAGTATATGCATCAAAGTCAAAGATATTCAACATACGAATAACAACATCATGAACCTCACCAACCCCTTGCCTCCCATGTAGTGCATAAAACTGGTTATGCCTTGAGGCACCACCTTAAGGACTACCTCTACCCAATGGGACTGCATTTGCACCTCGACCATTGCCACGGTTTCTTGGACAATCTATCCTTTCATGACCAAGCTCCCCACAATCAAAGCATGTATTAGAACTATTTAAACACGGGCCCCTATATCTCTTTCCACATGTAGGACACTCATCAGTAGGATCCACAAGACCACCAACTTGAGGTTCAGGAAGGTCATTGACAAACCCCCCATTAGTAGCATGAGAAAGCCCTTGGCCTTGATGGAATCTAGCACCCTTTTCGAATTTACCTCAAATTGGGCCCTTTTGGCATCATGTGCCATACTCTTCCTCAATTTCTGCTCCTTCTCTTGCTCGACATAGGTCATCAACTGAGATAAATCTATGTCACTAATTAGCATGGCAGACTGACATTCTTCACTTACCAAGTCAGAGGCTCCCATCATGAACTTAATCATCCTAGATCCAGGATCGACCACTAAATGAGGAGCATACTTTGAAATTTGATTGTACTTGAGGGCATACTCTCTCATACTCAAAGCACCTTGTTTTAAGTTCATAAATTCTACCAACTTTGCTTCCGTAAGACCAAGAAGGAAAAACTGATTAAGGAAGGCCAATTAGAACTCCTCCCAAAACACCATATTACCAATTCCCTTCTCACCATTCCATTGATCATACCATATTTTGGCTACCCCTTTGAGTTGGTATGATGCCAACTCTACCTTTTCATTCAGCCTAACACTCATGATATTCAAAATTTTGTGACCTCATCAATGAACTCTTGTGGATCTTCATCTACCTTTGGCCCATAGAAAAAAAGGATTCAACCTTATGAAGACCCTTATCCTAGCTCCCAGGGTAGTAGCAGGAGGGGCTTGGGGCCATTGATTGACTTGGTTGGCCACCACTTGAGCAAGCATAGTAAGAGCATCCCCGAGCTCACCATTAGTAGGTTGCTCCTTGGGAGTTTGGACCCGTCTTTCTCTAGAGTTTGGCATGATGTAGCATAGCAAAGAATAATTGTTATGTGGAATAAACTCACTATAACTCTAGCACGACTTAGAACATGAAGAAGGGAAACATTTGCTAAAATGTGTCATAGCCTCCTATTCATAGTCATGGCACACTTCACAACTATGAATAGGACTCTAATAGAACCGGTGTCTTGGAATCCGAGGATCTATCAACCTAGTACCCTAATACCAAGTTTGTGATGATCCAAGCCTAGGGCCTAGACGCAACACGATGCAAGAGGAGCCAAAAGTAACCCTAAGAAAGACTCTTAGAACATCATTACACATCCTTAGTCGGAACAAATAGAAACAACATAAAAGAGTAACAATAAAGGGCAATGGGATAAAGGAAAAGCTTACACAACATCATAATCAAGAGATAAGAGTCAAGCTCATATCATAGATATCAAGAACAATAGAATCAAGGCTCTTAACATAGATACATAACATGTCCAAAAACACATCTAATACAAAGATAATAGCAGGTCCAATATAAAGCAACTAGGCTCACCCTCATAGTCAAAAGAGAAAATAAAGAAGATTGTCTCAATACACAATAAGAGCAACATAGACTAAGGTCCCCGAAGTGAAGGACTCACCATAAGCTTGATTAGTATCAATCTAGCCACATGAAGGATGAGGATGATCAACTTGAGCATTGGTTCCTACATGATGATATCATGTTGGTATGTGTTAGTACATTTAAATGTATTAAGTATGTAGGATGCAATGCAACAAAAATTAGGCATAATAGTCGAAATACGTAATAATAGGCAATAGGCATAATATAACAATATGACATATATGATAAATGCATAAGCAAAACATACTTAAGTAGCTCATGCTCATATAGGATATCATATGTATAGAAGATACTAAGCTAGATTTCCAAAATACAAACCCACTGGTAGGTTACTGATGATGTTGCCCCATCACTTAGGTGGTGAAGTACTAACCCCTTTCTAGGTTGGTGATGATGTCTCCCCATCACCTAGGTGGTGAGGTACAAACCCCTCATTAGGTTGATGAGTACAAACCTCCATCTAGGTAAGTAATGATGCCGCCCCATCACTAGGTAGAGAAGAACAAACCCTTTACTAGGTTGATGAGTACGAAGCCCCATCTAGGTTATCCAGGTTCTTAGTCCCCTTGGATCGGGCATGGAGTAATGCAACACTTTTTATATAGAACTTATCATATACATAAGTTTATTTCATCATCATATAGTCAATTGCATCATATCTGATGCTTTGGACCTTCAATTCCTGAAGAAACCATAATCGAACATCTTATCAAACACTTAGAGGGTGTGTAATGCTATTATAAAACAATGAAATATAAAGATGAAATCATGCAAGAAAATCCTTTGTAAAACCATTAATCAACACCTAGCAACACCCTCAAGCAATACATATCCGAACCCCTCATCAAATCTTATAATAGCTCTAAGATTTATAGCTTAAAACATAGAAAAACAATCACAACTTTCCATAGCTGTAACATAGTATGCAGTGAATTTCGTAATATGAAAGACCCATTTGTAAATCTACTTTAAATCATGCAAGTTGAGTAAAAGGAGGTTAGGGAACCATAGGTGGAGGAACCCAATGATTGAAACCCACATACCTTAGTTTGGGGATGAACTTAGTGAAGATTGGAAATGAAGGCTTGAAGCTTGAAGAAGAACCTCGAAGGAAAACCTTAGTTCCGGATGAGGGTTTGAGACTTGAATTTGGGGAGTGAAAAAAGGGCTTAGTGTTTGAGTGAGTATTGGAAAATGTTTAGGATGATATGAGGGTGAAATAAGGCTAAGCATAGTAACACGTTTGGGAACTTTCAGGCCCAAGACATAAAAGTCTTGAAGCTCACAGAAAATTATTAGACAGAACATACACCCCTCTACATCATAGAGAGGACATAAAGACAACTCCTCTTCATCTGTGTACCCTTGGCATGTCGCGCCAGAGGCGCGGATAGCTCACTGGAATTTGCCACATGGAAAATCAATATTACCATTCTTTTCTCTTAAATTGGGGTGAGACCTTTCTTCCTCTAATTCTGACCCCCTAAACAAGAATATAAAGGTTTTTCGATATCGTGCATGAATTTTGAGATATATGGAATTTAAAATTCTAGGCCTTTCGAGGCACATTTTCAAGCACTTTTTGTGGTTATTTCATTTGGTCTAAGGCATGTGACATAGCAAGTTGCACGGGCCATGGCATGTCTCATGAGTCATGGCCCTTGGCGTGGGGGTCTGGCAACATTTTTTTTCCACCAAGTATAGTTCCACGAACCTCTACAAGGACCTTGTAGCTTCACACAACCCGTGGTGGTCCCTATTTGGGTTATGAGATGTGAATTTTTCAAAGTGTTCCAACTTCCAATTTAAGACCGATTATCTCCTTACAGGCACTACATATGGCCCGTGGAGTGCCACATGACCCGTGAGGCCTTTACTAGGAGATCACTTTGCCAATTTTTCCATCCGTTCACTAATGGCCTTTTCGTCAATTTAATCTATTCTAATGACCTTTTAAGACTTCCAACGTTATCTTAACCTCCCAAAAAGACCTAAAACCTATTCAAAAGGATCAAAATCATTACTCTCATCTTAAATACACTCTAAAATTCTCTAAAGAGACTCCATCAAAACCCCAATAGAAATTCAAGGGAACTTAAGAGCAAGCTTTGGACTCCAAGACCTCCTTCCAAGCTTTAAGTCTTTCTAAACCCAATTCAAAGAAACTCAAGCTCTAAGGTATGTGGGTTTCAACCATCAGGTCGTTTCACATATGGTGCCCAATCTTCCATTTCTATGAAAATTACATATTCCCAAGTTATGTTGCTTATGGGTATTACATTAGTGATTACGATCATATATTACATTGGGGTTTCATTATAGTGTGATTGAAAATACATATTTACTCATCTTAAGTCTATACCATGAGATGATTTGCCTATTATGATTATGCATGTTTTAAGCTATAAAATTAAGATCTCTCTTGATTTTTGAAGGGGTTTTCAACTTGTTTCATATGAGGATTTTACGAAGTATTGGTGGGTTAATTTACATTAGAATTTGTCACATGATTTCACTCTTGAATTGTATGGTTTTATACAAGCATTATATACTTGCCAAGTGTTTGATAAAATGTATAGTTATGGATTCTTGAGTCATTGAAGGTCTAATACATGTCTTATGAGTTAAGTGACTTTATGATGATGAAAGAAATGTTTATATGAGTTTTTTCCATGAAAAGTACTTATAGTATTGTAAGTTGACCATGCCTAATTGAGAATGTGATACCTCAATCACCATGGATGGTAGGGTGAGACAATCATCAACCATGTTAAGGGGTTGATACCTTGACCACTATGATGAAGAGTGTGATGTCCATTAACTATGTTAAGAGGTTGATACCTTAACCACTATGATGGAGGTTGTGCTGTCCATAAACCAGTTAAGGGGTTGATACCTTCATCACTATAATAGAGGGTGTGATGTCCATTAACCAATTGGGGGATTGATACCTCAATAACCATGGATGTTAAGGAGACAACCATCAAGAGGTATCTTACAACACATGTAATATGTTATACATAAGCATGTTTTACTTCAACCATCATCGTACATGTCATATTGTTATCATGCTATCTATTGCTTATGATAATGCATTTTGCCTATCTTTTGATACATTACATACTACATATTTAGTATATTCAAATAAACTAATGCATACTTTATGCCTATATGATGTTTCCATGTTGGAACCGGAGCCCTACTTGATCCTCCTCCTCCTGCACATGGCTAGTATGATTTCTCTCAAAGCAAGTTGGTGAGTCATCAACTGCGAGGACATACTTCCCTTGATTTATGCTATGTACTCTTCTTATGTTGGAAACTTATGGCTATGAGGGTGAGCCCAGATATTTCTTGGACACAACTTCTATCTATGTATTAGAGGTGTTGTCGGAACCTTATGATATGATGATGCTACACTATTGGCTAGTGATGTTTCTATGGTATAAAAGATGTCCCTTAGCCTTGTATTTTCCTTTTTGTTCATCTATTGTTGTTGTATAATTACTTTCGCAACCCAGGATATATACACTTCAGGTTTCACATTTGTCATGTCACATCTAGGCCCTAGGTCCAGGTCGTGACACAAGTGAAGGTGAGTGAGTGTGGTATTGGAAAAATGGGTTTGTAGACTAGGTATAAGCATTTTGAATTTGTGGTTATGTCCTTTAGGTTAACTAATTCACCGGCTATATTTATGGGTCTCATGAATAGTTTCTTTAAACCCTACCATAACATGTTTGTGGTGGTCTTTATTGATAATATATAAATTTATTCCCAAAGTGAGGAAGAGCATGTGAATCACTTAAGGGTGGTGGTGCAATTCTTTAGAGAGGAAAGGTTGTATGCTAAATATGAAAAATGTGAATTTTGGTTGAAAGGGGTTGCTTTTCTAGGGCATGTGGTGTCGGGTAATTGCATTAAGGTGGATCCTAAGAAATGGAGGTGATTAGAAATTGGCCTAGACCCTTGACTCCATTGGATATTAGGAATTTCTTAAGTTTGGAAGGTTAGTACCGGAGGTTTGTGAATGGCTTTTCTTCTATTGTTTCCCCTATGATAATGTTGACCCAAAAGAAGGAAAAATTCTTGTAGAGTGATGAATATTAAAAGAGTTTTCAAACTTTGAAAAATAAGCTTGTCTCTGCTCCTATCTTGGCTCTACAGGAAGGATTAAAAGGGTTTGTGGTATATTATGATGTCTCAAAAATTGGTTTGGGGTGTGTTTTGATAAAAAATGGCAAGGTGATAGCATATTCCTCTAGACAACTTAAGGTGCAAGAGATGAATTATCCTAACCATGATCTTGAATTGGTGGCCATGATGTTTGCTTTAAGATTTGGCATCATTACTAATACGGTGTTCATGTTGATATGTTTATTGAACACAACATTCTACAATATGTGTTCACCCAAAAAGATCTTAGCTTAAGACAAATAAGGTGGTTAGAGCTTTTTAAAGATTATGACATGAGTGTGCATTATCATCCCGGCAAAGCCAATGTTTTGGTTGATGCTCTAAGTAGAATGTTCATGGGTATCCTAGCTCATATTCATGATAGTGGCAAAAAGGTGGCTAGAAAAGTTCACCGATTGGCTAGATTGGGGGTTAGTTTGGATGAAGTTAAAAATGGTGATGTAGTGATTGTTGATGGATCTAAATCTTCTTTGATTAAGGAGGTAAAGTCAAAACAAGATCTTGATCCTGTTTTTTTTTTTAGAATTGAAGGTCTTGGTGAAAGATGGTAAAGTAGAGGTTTTCTCCCAAGGGGGAGGTAGATTGTGTGTGCCTAATGTTGATGACTTAAGGGAGGTGATCTTGGAGGAGGCCCATAATTCATCCTATTCTATTCACCCCAGTTCTACAAAGATGTATAGAGACTTGAGGGAGGTATATTGGTGGGGTGGTATGAAGAAAGATATTGCCAAGTTCATATTTGGATGTCACAATTGCCAACAAGTGAATGCTGAACATCAAAGGTCGGGTGGCTTAACACAAGACGGAGAAATTCCTACTTGTAAGTAGGAAGAGATCAATATGGATTTTGTGGTTGGGTTGGATAAGAATAGAAAACACTTTGACTCTATTGGGGTTATTGTCTATTGAATGACAAAGTCGGCTCAATTTCTACCAGTCAAAATACTTATGGTGCCAAAGATTATTCCAAGGTGTACATTTAGGAGTTGGTTAGATTACATGAGGTGCCCTTGTTTATAATTTAGGATTATGGTGCTCAATTCACTTCTCACTTTTAGAGGTGACTCCAAGGAGATCTTGGTACCAAGGTTACGCTTAGCACGACTTTTCATCTTTAAATGGATGTTCTACCTGAGAGGACTACACAAACTCTTGAGGATATGCATAGAGCTTGTGATTTGGAGTTTATGGGTAGTTGGTATAAACAACTTCTACTTATTGAGTTTGCTTACAACAATAGCTACTACTCAAGCATTTGTATGGATCCTTTGAAGCTTTCTATGGTAAGAAGTATAGGTCCTTAGTTGGGTGGTTTAAAGTGGGGGAGATAGCTTTACTATATCCAAATTTGGTAATGGAGACCATGAAGAAGGCGAGGTTAATAAGAGAAAGATTAAAACAGGCCAAAGTAGAAAAAACTCCTACTCTGATCTGAGGAGAAGAGAACTTGAGTTTAAGGTTGGTGATTGGGTTTACTTAAAAGTCTCACCCATGAAGGATGTGGTTTGTTTTGGCAAGAAAGGGAAATTAAGCCCAAGGTTTGTGGGTCCTTATAAAATTTTGAGGAGTGGGTAAGGTTGCATGTGAGTTAGAGTTGCCTATGAAGATAAATATGGTTCATCTGATCTTCCATGTATCTATATTGAGAAAGTGTGTAGGTGACCCAAGTGTTATAGTGCCCTTGGATATTGTGATTGTTGTAGAAGATAATTTGACCTATGAGGAGGTCTCGGTGGAGATTTTTCATATAAAAGTGAATAGGTTGAGAAACAAAGAGATAGCTTCCATCAAGGTCCATTAGAGGGACAAACAAGTTGAAAGTGCACATGGGAAACAGAGGTAGACATGAGAAAGCAACACCCATATCTCTTCCACTCTACTTAAGTTGAAGGTACTAATTTAAGTCCCCTATATAATTTTAAGTCTTAAGTTTCAACCCTTATGTCATTTTGCATGCATTCATGTTCCTAGTAACAAATTTATGGTGATTTTTAACATTTATGCTAAGATGTTTGAAAGGTGATTTTAAATGTGTGTTGCATTCATGACGAGCTAAAATTTTCATGATTACTTATCTTATGCATGTTTCTTTGATATTTTGGGACGATGATGTGTTGTCAAAATATAGCATATTTGATGTCTAAAACAAGGGATTTTGCAAGTTCTTAATGCAATTTTTTATGTGTTTTATGTGCTTTTGTGTTGTTCCTACAGAAAATATAGGTTAGCATGATTGTTGGAGAAAGTTGCAGAGTTTGATGAATTTCAGGACATAGAAGCCACCCTATGAGTCGCAGTGCAAGCTACAAATCATAGAGTGCCCTCATAGCAAGAAACAGTGTACAAAATCAGGAATTTACAAAGTGAAGTTCAACTATATGAGGTGAGCCTATGAGTCATATCTCTCACTTCGACTCGTAGGAGAGGGCTTCATAGCCTGAAATAGTGTTCCCAAAATTTGGTCTAAGAACTAACTCGACACAATGATAAGAAACTATGAGTTGTAGATCATACCATGACTCATAGCTATGGATCGTGGCATCCATGTCCAAAATGCCAAGTGCTGACTATGAATGCCCGACTACGACTCGTAGGTCACCTTAAGAGTCGTAACTGCGAATCATACCAGCTGCCAGCTTTATTTTCTAATTTATTTTTAGGGTGTTTTTAAATAGTGTAAATAGTTAATGTTAGGGTTTTTGAAATAGAGATTCAACATTTTGCAGATTCTACATCAACTATGAATATTCTTAGAGAAATTTTCTAGGGTGTAGTGTAGATTTTAGTATTTTACTTTTGAAGACCCATTTTGGGGGATTTGAAATCACTTGTACTGAACTTCCATAAATCCTACATTAAGGCTTTTTTTTCTTCATTGCTTTTGCGTAATATCTCAACCATGTCTTTCATATTCATTGTTTGTGATTTTGCCTTAGCCATGAGTACCTAAGCACCCATAACTTGGGGTTGTAGGAACCATGAGGAGTTGACTTGAAATAACCTATATTTTGTGCATTTCGTTGATTGGGTATTTGTATGTATTGCCTATTTCCCTTTATTTTGAATGTTGTTTGGTGGTGGCCAACACCAAATCTCGCCTACCATCACAATTCTGACCAAGATAGTGACGAATAGGAAAAGTAAAGTAAATGATAGGATTCAATTAATATGTTCTCGTCTAATCAACCAGACATAACCAAGGAAAGGTTGACTAGGACAATGGGTAAATCCCGATCAAGGTAGTGATGAATATGAAAAAGGGAAGTAGATGACAGGATTCGATTGATGTGTTCTCGTCAAATCAACTAAACCTGACCAAGGGAAAGAGGTTGATTAGGACAATAGGTAATGTCTAGTTGGCATGCCATGGTTACCGACTAAGCGCCCTGGTGAAATTCAACTTTCACCATCACAAAAGGACTGGAAGAACCTACATTACCATCCTGCATGTAATTTCTTGATTAGAGTTATATTGTCTAGGGTAATTGAGTAAATGAATCATGGGGAACACAATTGCCAAGTTGTCCCTGAATTTGGTTATCTTCTCGCATTTGTAGTGTAGTATTTCAATTTGTTCTTCATTTTAAATTGCCCCCCCCATTCGAGAGAATGTAGTAATTGATACTTGAAATAATTGTTAGTGGATCAATATAGTTAAGCCCCGTATTCCCAGTAGATTCGACCCTAACTGTTGGTTAGGTCTATACTTGATTGCGACCATTTTACTATTGGAGAGTGAACATCAAAAATTATGACACTGTTGCTAGGGAACACCGCCAGGTTCTTGACTTGATTTCACTATTAGTTAGTTCAAGTATTAATTTCTATCTTCTCTTGTATATTACTTTTTTTGTCTTATTTTGTTATTACAGGTATCCAAGGAAAGTGCGGTGAGATTTATATCGAATAAGCACTTATTGATTGTTAAACACAATGGCTGAATAAAAGCTTGTCATCACAGTGATTTATTTGAATCATTGCAATCACATGTTTTATGGGCAAGAGTCTGACGACCCTTATACCAATTTACAAAACTTTGCACAAACATTGAGGGGGTTCTTGGAGCATGACATCCAGCTTAGGATGCTATGGTTGTTTTAAACTTTTCCCATAACCCTCAGATGTGATGCCGCAGAGTGGTGCTCAATCCTTCCACAAGATGTTTGCACTAACTAGGTAAAGGCGCAAAGGGTCTTCCACATAAACTTTCAATGGGGCTTGACAAGCAACAGCTACAGGATGTGATTGGTAATTGTCAGCAAGATCCAGGCGAGTCTTTCAGTGCGACTTCGGATCGATACAAAGAATGTTTGGGGAAAAAGCAAAATCATGGTCTCACAGATGATGTATTGGTGGTAAGCTTCTACCTAGCACTGAGCTCGAGCAATAATTACATACCGATACTTTATTTGGATGAGATTGTTAGGAATTTTTATGGCAGACATTTAATAAAGTTACTGATATATGGATAAATTATCTGCGATTAGCCAAGTGTACCAGTCATTTTAAGAATAATCAGTTGTCTCTACTAGATTGTCAAGGGAATGCATTAGTAGTGCAAGAAAGGATAGCATGATCAAATGGATCAAGCTACCATACCAACAATGTGTCACTAAAAAACCTTCTAATGTTGAGAATATTCCTAAACAATTGATTAAGAAA
Source organism: Solanum sejunctum (assembly GCA_025642045.1). Taxonomy (NCBI): domain Eukaryota; kingdom Viridiplantae; phylum Streptophyta; class Magnoliopsida; order Solanales; family Solanaceae; genus Solanum; species Solanum sejunctum. The sequence continues at coordinate 26,507 of JAOTQJ010011079.1, forward strand.
ATGGACGAACAAAAGGAGATACTGCAAGAAATTAAGTTTGATGTCATCAAGATAAATTACAAGGCTGATCAACAAGTGATGGCAATTCAAAAGATCGATGGCCAAGTTGTGCAGGTTTCCACACAGTTAGAGCATATTCAAAAGGACAAGAAGAGAGATCACAAAGGTGGTGAAAAGAACTCATCAAATTTTGAGGAAGTCTAAGTACTCAAAAGAACTAAGTCGATCCACGACGTTAAACAAGGCACTTCTTGAGAGGTAACCCAAGTATATTTTATGTTTTTGGCTTATATTAAGTTTATCTTGGTTGTTTGAATTATTAGGTAGCATATTTATATTTGTTTCGATTTTTAAGATATTGAATCAGTTGTATTATTTTGAAGATTGTTGTATTTTGAGTTTTGGTTTGCAGGAGAACCAAGTGCTAAAAAGTGTGAAGAAAATGCCATTTGAAACAGGATGTACCACTTGGCTTACGAGCCCTAGTGCATGCTATGACTCATAGTCATGCCTCATAGAGGGAACTAATGTTTGATTAAATTTGGCACATACACTACAAGCCAACCTTCTGATTCGTAGGGTCCCCTAAAAGTTGTAAGTGGAGTTCGTAGTGCCCCGGTATTATTCTAAATTTTTCTAAGTACTGGTTCTGGTACGAGACCAATACCTATAAGTCATAGGGATCACTACGACTTGTAGTCAGGGTTTCGTAGACTCGATATGTTGAATTTTTAAAGATGACCCGATTGAGTATATAAAGGGTCAAAATTCATTTGACCCCTAAATTTCCCTACTTTAAATGATTACTTGCCCTATAGATTTCCTAAAACCCTTTCCTAGTACTTTGATCTCACTTTTCGATGACCCACATTACTTTCCAGCGACATTTTCTGGCGAGTCCTTATTTCTAGGGTTTTGGTTTCCCAAGTTCTCTCTAAGTGTATCTATTTGTTTATCACTCTCTCAATTGGTATGTTTCCTTGGTTAAATCTTGCACACTCATGTTATGATTTTCATATATTATTGAATGATTGTGTGTTTAATGGTAATATTGAGTAGACATATGAGAAAATGATGATCCAAATGTGTGAATTGGGGTTTCATCGATTAAATGTCCCTAGTGTTGTTTTTAATTGTGAAAAATCTCTTGTTGGATTGTTTTGATGATGGAAATATAACCATATCTAAATGTTGATCATGTTATAAAATGGTTATATGATGTTTATTTGATAATAGGTTTATGATGGGGTTGGAATTGGGGTACTGGTGTGTGTTTAGAGTGATCGTTTGAGATACCCCTGTGTGAATTTATTTTGAACCTTTTTAAACTCCTAATATTATGTGTTGATGTTGATAATTGTGAGTTTGAGGATTGATTGTTCTTAGATATTTCTTCAATGTGATTGTTGTGTGCTTGAGATAGTGCTTAGTTCTTGCTTTGATGTTATTTATGTTATGAAAGTTTTGTATTTTAGATTGTGTGGCAAGGCTACAAGCACCACAAGTGCCTTCTATTTTCTGTTACGAGCACCCCCTATGACTTGTAGGTAGTCCTACGAGTCACAGTGGTCCCTCGTAGGAGGTAATAGTCAACTATGGTTTCTTAGCACTTACCATACGAGACCCATATACGAATTATAGTGTCCACTATTATCTATAGTGAGGGAATCGTAGGACCTATCTTATTCTTAAAAGTATTCAATCAACTACTATAAGCTCATACTACGACTTGTAGGGTGTCTTACATGTCATACTTTTGGCTTGTACCTACAAATTTATAGCTGGTGCAGTGTCAAAATATTTTCTGTGTTTTACTTTCTGTTCGCTTTTCTTCTTTATTTGTTTTTGTTCTGAGTATGTATGAATGTGGCACTCATTATGGGTTTGCAATGTAATTTTCAGATCCTATGGCTCCGAAGGGTTGAAAAGAATTTATTAAATCTTTGGGTCGATGATTGAGAGATAAAGCCTCTAATACTAAACATTCTGAGGGATCTGAAGAGTTCTAGTGAGTCAAGATTGACCACGAGGCAAATGTGCCCATGACTAGATCAAGAGTTGCACTAACCCCAATGGAGGTTACTAGTTTCTCCCAGTTTGACAAAGAGGGCAATGGAGATGAGTTAGGTAGTAGCCCCTTGTACTCAAAGATAGGTTCATAGGAGGCATTCGAGACCCCATATGATGCTGCAGAGTCACTACCCCCGATTGACCCATATGTTTTCTCTACTAAGCCCAAAAATGTCAGATAGGGAATCGAGGGCATGAAAGCTATCTATGACAAGGGGTTGTAGCTAAAGGGACTAGGAAAGCCTATCCAACAATTTCACGAGGAGTCGAGGCTCAATGATTCAGGGTTGAGTAGGGTGCCAAACTTGGAAGCAGAGATTGACTAACATGGACTAAGGTGGCTATCACAAAGGTTGGGCAAGTATGACCCATATCTAGTTTGAGAGTTATATGCCGCCTACATTGCTACTAATTTTAGAGATCTTTCCAAAAGGAAGAAAGTTATTGATCAGCCGAGGTTGCAAGAAGTTTTAGTCTAAGGCCAACTAGTTGATATCTCTGAGGAGACCATTAGGAGGGTTCAGTTTATGCCAACTTACAGGTTACCATGCTCCATTATAGAATATGGATAATAAGATCGAGAAGATGAGGTGGGCAGTGAGTGAGAAGAACATGGACTTGAAAATTGAGCTCCTCTAGTGGATAACTAGTTAGATTTACGAGGAAGGTGCTGAGCCTACATAGGCACAAACCATGCTATTTTGATCGTGAAGTCTCATCTTTCATTTGCATCTATGTTTTAGTGGTCCATTATCCGGTCACACATCAAGCCTACTTTCATGGATAATGTTATCACTCTAGAGAGGGTTGTACTGCTAGCTTAGTATTTTAGCTGGCTATGATATAGGTTGGGCCCATATTATGGCAGAGAAAATAAACAAGTTAGCTATATGGACTCAGACCTTATTGCCTTTTCCCATCTTGATACATAGACTGTGCAGTGAGGCTGGAATAGGTGTCTCTCTCTATCTGGGCCCACATATAGAGGCCCTGTATACCATGAATCCTAGCCTAATTGAGGCTAATGACAATCTGGTGGCCTTATAATGAGCAACTTCTCCTCCTATTCTAGATCCATTTCCTCCAAAGCCTCATGCTCAGGATCCTACTCCAACTGCCACCAGTTCCACTCCAGTTGCAGTAGAGCCGCCTCCAACTATTGATAGAGGAGGTACCATCCTCAGATACATCTACACCAGCACCTTTTACTATTCAGGTTGCTTCTGCAGACTATCCTCTTATGGACTAGGGTGAAGTCTAAGTAGCCTTTAGTCCATAACTTTCCTATTTTTGATCCCAAGGTTTTCTTGTTGAGTTTCTTTTTCCTTGTGGATGAAATTATTTTCTATTGAACTGGCATATTTGGGTGTTGTAGATAATTTGTAGATATATAGTGCTTATTACTTTTGGCATGTGCATAACCTTGAATGGTTTTATGTAATTTTTAAAAATTGGGTACCTTCAAAATTTTTAGGATTGTTGGTTACCTTTGTAATCTTACATGTGATTAGTTTGGCAATGTTTGTTCTGATGAAGTGAAATCAAGTTGATGCTTGAAACATGACCTATGAGTCTATGTTGTTGTGTATGCAATGTCATGTGTGTGTGCGATTATTTTGTCATATTCATGCATTGTTTACTAATTCAGAACTTGCCTTGTTACTCTAAGACTGTATTGGAGATGCGGCTGAATAGGAAAGGCTCTTAGGCCATTGTTCTTTAAGTTAGTCCTTTTTCCTAAATAACCTACCAAATGTAGTGGTTTAACCCTTGTTCCAAATGTTTGAGCTTTACATGTACCTGTTATTTCTTGACACCTAGCAAGCCTAGCCTTGTTTTGTGAAGTACCCTAATGTTGGCCCTGGTCTATCCTTGAACATGTGAAACTTGTTGGAGGCAAAAAGCCAAAGTTAAGGGTGACTACCAAAAGTTGCCCTAGTTTGAGGAATGGATACTGTGTACTTCACCTCAGGATAAAAGCCTAGGTTGAGGGTGGCTTATGTTGTGGTAAAGTAATTAAAATAAGGTGATTAGCGGGGAAAGAAAGAAAGAAAGAAGAGAAAATCTTATGCCGAGTGAGAGAAAAAGAAAGAAACATTGCCTTTAATTGAAAAGAATTGTAATGAGTTCGAAAAAGAAGCACAACTGAAAAAGGAAAAGAAAGCATCCGAAAAAGCTTGAAAATGAAGAATCAGGGAGGACATAATGAAAGCTGAGTTGTTGAGGTCAAAGTGTTGAAAAACGTGGTTCAAGAATAGCTTTTAGTCACTACTTGTCCAAAATGCCATACCAAAACTCCATGAGCCTGCATTACAAGCCTATAAAGTCCTAGAGTGATCCTTATTCAACTAGTCGGCAGTCTGGAGTATGAGTAAATGGACAAGCCTATGGTGTTGGTTATAATGCATGAATTCCATTTATGAGAGTGAGGATGCTTGCACAATCCCTAAACTTTGAATGCATTTTTGAGTGAGATGGAGGGACTTCTTTTCTATGAGAGAATTTACAAGACACAATTGGAATATAACTTGTTCGGTGATTGTGAATTGTTGATACTCCTTCGCTTATCATAGCTGGATTGTCAGATGTATCATCATATCTTGGTTATGATGGTTGCTATTCATTCATGTTTTGAAAATGAGAATTGGGTACTTGAGTTGGAATTAAGTGATGTATATGCAATTAGGATAGTTGCTATATGTTCCCTATTGTCTATTTAAATTGAGTCGTCACTTGAGGACAAGCAACAATTCTAAGTTGAGGGTGTTGATGTACTGTCGAAATACAACACATTTGATGCCCAAATCAAGGAAATTTTTAAGTTCTTAATGCGACTTTTTATGATTTTTATGTGTTTTTGTGTTGTTCTTGCAGAAATACAGGTTCGCATGATTTGGGAGAAAATTGCAAATTTTCATAAAGTTCAGGACATATGAGCCACCCTTCGAGTCATAGCCTAAGCTACAAATCGTAGAGTGCCCTTGTAGCAGGAAACAGTGTCAAAAATTAGGAATTTGCAAAGTGAAGGTTAGCTTTACAAGGCCAGCCTAAGAGTCTTATGTCTCACAATGACTCATTGGATAGGGCCTTGTAGCCTGAAATAATGTTGCTAAAATCTGGACCAATAACTACAACTAGGGACTACAAGAAGACACTACGAGTCGTAGATCAGACCATGACTCATAACAATGGATCATAGTAGTTGAACCAATCGCAAAAAGTGCCTGAAATTGTGCCTCAAAAGTACTAATAATCGTAATTTCCATATATCTCAAAATCCATACGTGATATCAAAAAATCGACTTCATATTCGTGATGGGGGTCAAAATTGAGTGGAAAATGGTTCCAACCCCGATTTTAGAGCAACTGTATCAAAATTTTATTTTCCAAAAAATGCAATTTCCAGAGATGATCTGCGCCTCTGGCACGACGTGGCTAGGGTGTGGATCAGTGTTATTTTTGCTAAGTTTTGGTTGTTTTGTCTAAGGCCTTTAGGTCTTCAGCCTAAACCTTCCTGTGTTTAAAAACACCTATAGTAAGTCATTTTTCAACCTCATATCATACAAGATATTCCCCAAAACCTTCTCAAACACTTTGATAAATATTTCACTCAAAATCAAGGGTCCTAAACTCATTTTGGATCTAAAGGAATTCACTCAAGCTTCAAGTTCTCAATCAAATCTTCATTAAGAAATTCTTGAAAGTTGAGGTATGTGGGTTTCAACCATTGGGTCATTTCACCCATGGTGCCCAACCTCCTTTTTTACATAAATTGTATGTTTCTAAGTTGATATACTTATGGGTCTTACTTATTACGAATTTGACTATGAACTTGTTGGGGTTTCATAAAAGTGTGACTATTTAAGCATGTTTTGAGTTATGAAGCTATGATCTATTTTGAGATTTGATGAAGGCTTTCAATGTATATCACATAAGGGTATTACCAAGTTTTGGTATGTTGATTTACTTCAAGTTTTCTTGCATGGTTTCACTCTCAAATTGTGTGGTTTTATACTAGCATTACACCCCAGCCAAGTGTTTCATAAAATGTCCAGTTAAGGTTTCTTGAGTTGTTGAATCTCTAATGCATGGTATATTAGATATTTATGATGTTGAAAGGAATGTACATACGAGTTTTTATCTTGGAAAGTATCTATAATGTTACATGTTGACCATACCATAAATGAGGTATGTACCTCATTCACCTTGTCAAGTGGTAGCAATCCCATACTACCCTAGTTGAGGAGTATGTACCTCATTCACCTTGTCGAGTGGTGGCAATCCTGTACTATCGTAAATAAGGGGTGTGTACCTCATCCACCTTATCTAGTGGTGGCAATCCTGTACTACCAAAGATAAGAGGTACATACCTCATCTACCTTCCAAGCTGGTGGCATGCCTTGGCTCCAAGTACTAAGTTGTTTGATCTATGATAATGGTCTTTTACTATACATGTAATATATTTTATATAAGCATGTTTTACTTCAAACATTGATCATGCATGTCACTTGGTAATATACTATCTGTTTCTTATGATTATGCATTTTGATTATGTTACCTATCTCTTATTGCATTGCATCCTACATACTTAGCACATTCAGACATACTAACTTATACTCTATGCCCATATGATGTTACCATGTAGGAATCGAAGCTCCACTTGATCACCTTCCTCCACGTGGCTAGTACTATCTCTTCAAGGAAGTTTGGTGAGTCCTCAACTCTGAGGATGATATCTTCTGTTCCTATGTATGCAAAGACTCTTTTTATCTTATTGTATGCTTTTGACTATAAGGGTGAGCTCAAAAAGTTGTCTTGGCCCGCTCAGTTCAAAGTTTACAGGTACTGTTAGACAAGTTATATAATGATGTTATGTGCTTTGACTCTCTTGACTCTTGTATATTTTAAGCCATGAAAGACTCCCTTAGTCCTTTGCCCTTATTTCTATTCTCTTATTGTTGCTTAATTGCTTCTGTGACCAAGGATGTGTAATGACATGTTAAGAGGCTTGATTGGGGTCCTTCAAGTTTCTCATTCATTATGTCATGTCTAATTGATGATTTGTTTGACCAATTGCAAGGGGATAGTCACTACTCTAAGATTGATGTTTGGTCCAAGTATCATTCAGTGAAGGTGAGGAAGTGCGATATTCCTAAGACGGCCTTTCGGACTAGGTATGGGCATTATAAGTTTGTTGTGATGTCCTTTGGGTTGACCAATGCACTGGCAACCTTCATGGATCCTATGAATAGGGTCTTCAAACCCTACCTTGATTTATTTTTTGTGGTCTTCATTGATGATATTTTGATCTATTCACATAATGAGGAGTATAAGAGTCATTTGAGGGTAGTGCTACAAAGATTGAGGGAAGAGAAGTTATATGCTAAGTATGAGAAGTGTGAATTTTTTTGAAAGAGGTTGCCTTCCTAGGGCATATGGTGTCAGGAGATGGTATCAAGGTGGATCCTAAAAAGATAAATATGATTAGAAATTTGCTTAGACCATTGACCTCATCGGATATCAAGAGCTTCTTGGGCTTAGTGGGTTACTACCGGAGGTTTGTGAATAGGTTCTCCTCTATTGCTTCTCCTATGACCAAGTTGACACAAAAGAAATCCAAATTTGTGTGGACCGATGAATGTGGAAAGAGTTTTTAAACATTAAAAGATAAGCTTGTGTCCACTCCTATATTGTCACTGTCGAAAGGGCTAGAAGGATTTGTTGTGTATTGTGATGCTTGTAAAGTTAGTTTGGGTTGTGTGCAGATGCAAAATGGTAAGGTGATAGCCTATGCTTCTTCACAACTCAAAGTGCATGAAAAGAATTATCCTATTTAAGACCTAGAATTAGCCACCGTGGACTTTGCTTTGAAAATTTGGCATCACTATTTCTATAGGGTGCATGTTGATGTGTTCACAGATCATAAAAGTATCCACTATGTCTTCACTCAAAAGGACCACAACTTGAGACAAAGAAGGTGGCTAGAACTTCTTAAGGACTATTATATGAGTGTGCATTATTATCCTGGTAAGGGTAATATAGTGATCGATGTTTTGATGGGGTGTCTATGGGTAGCCTAACACATGTTGGTGATGGTGGCAAAGGGGTGGTTAGGGAGCTCCATTGGTTGGCTAGGTTGGGAGTAAGTTGGAAGAGGTGGATAATTGGGGTTTTGTGGTAGTTGATGGCTCTAAATCGTCGTCAGTTGAGGAGGTGAAAGCTGAGCAAGGTCTTGACCCCACTTTGTTAGGATTAAAGGTATTGGTAAAGGGTGGTAAGGTAGAGGTTTTCTCCTAAGGGGGAGATAATGCCCTTACATATCAAGGTAGGTTATGTGTGCCTTGTATTGATGGCTTGAGAGAAAAGATTCTTGATGAGGCTCATGGTTCTTCCTATTCTATTCACCCAGGGTCTACTAAGATGTATAGAGATTTGAGGGATATGTTTTAGTGGGGAGGTATGAAGAGGGACATTGTTAAATTTGTTTTCGGTTGTCATAGTTGACAACAAGTCAAAGCCGAACATCAATGGCTGGGCGGCTTAACCCAAGAACATAGAAATTACTACTTGGAAGTGGGAAGAGATTAATATGGATTTTGTGGTTGCGTTGCCTAAGACTAGAAAGGGTTTTGATTCCATTTGGGTTGTGGTTGATAGGATGATGAAATCGACTTATTTTCTACTAGTTAAGACCACATAAGGGGTCGAATATTATGCTATGTTGTATATTCATGACTTGATGAGGTTGCATGGGGTTCCTTTGTCCATTATATCAGATCGTGGTACTCAATTTACTTCATATTTTTAGAGGTCCTTTCAAAGGGGACTTGGTACAAAAGTTAAACTTAGCACGGCCTTCCACCCTCAATGGATGGCCAAGCCGAAAGAACTATCCAAACACTTGAGGATATGCTTAGGGCTTGTGTATTGGAGTTTAAGGGTAGTTGGGATGATCATCTTCCATTGATGGAGTTTGCCTGTAACAATAGCTATCATTCTAGTATCGGTATGGCCCTTTTTGAGGCTCTCTATAGTAGACATTATAGATCATCGGTTAGGTGGTTTGAGGTTGGAAAGGTGGCTTTATTGGGACCAAATCTTGTTATGGAGGCTCTTGAGAAGGTTAGGATGATTAGAGAAAGGTTGAGGACAGCCCAAAGTCGCCAAAGGTCCTATATCAATGTGAGAAACGGGATCTTGTATCAAAGTTGGTGGTTGTGTCTATTTGAAGGTGTCACCCATGAAAGGTGTGGTTTGGTTTGGTAAGAAGGGCAAGTTGAGTCCAAGATATGTAGGTCATTATAGGGTAATGAAGAGGATTGGCAAGGTACCTTATGAGTTAGAATTGCCTAGTGAGATGTATTTGCTTCATCCTGTCTTTCATGTATCCATGTTGAGGAAATATGTAGGAGACCCTAATACTATTTTGCCTCTTGATGTTGTGGGTGTTTTTGAAGACAACTTGACTTATGAAGAGGTTATGGTTCCCATTTTGGATAGGCAAGTAAAGAGATTGAATAACAAGGATGTGGCTTCCGTTAAGGTCCTTTGGCGGAATCAACAAGTTGAAAGTGCTACTTAGGAGGCTGAAGCGGACATGCAAAAGTGATATCCTTATCACTTCCATTCTACTTAAGTCTAAGGTACTAATTCTAAGTCCCCTATATGATCTCAAGTCTTAAGTTCAGCCCTCATGTCATTGTATACATTCATGTTTAAATTGACAAGTTCATGATGATTTTACACTTATGTTGAGTTTTTTGGATGATGTTTAAGTGCATTGTTGAGTCCTTATGTGGGTTGAAATTGAAATGTTTGCATCTCTCATATACCTTTCTTTGACATTCGGGACGAATGTTCCCAAGGGGGATATATTGAAATGACCCCAAAAAAGTGCCCGAAAATGTGCCTAGGAAGTGCCCGAAATTGTAATCTCCATATATCTCAAAATCCATTCATGATATCAAAAATTTTACTTCATATCCTTGTTCAAGAGTAAAATTGAGTGGGTGATAGGTCTAACCTGATTTATCAGCAATCATAGCAAAATTTAAAAATTACAAAAATATGATTTCCAGTGTGCTAGCGTGCCCCAGGCACGACACACCAAGGGCGCGCTAGTGTATTATTTTTGTGCCTGTTTTTCACTTCAGTCCAAGGCTTTTGGGTTTTTTGGACCTAAACCTTCCCATACGGGAAAATACCTATACTTCATCATATTTTACCTTCATATCTTCCAAGACATTCACAAATAATCTCTCAAACCATTAGAATAATATTTCTCTCAAAATTCAATTGTCCAAATCTCTTCCGGAACATAAGGAATTCATCCAAGCTTCAAGTCTCCATTCAAATCTTCATCAAGAAATTCTCCAAAGCTAAGGTATGTAGGTTTCATTCATGGGTTCCTTTCACCCATGAAGCCCAAGCTTTCTCTTTACCTAGCTTACATGATTTCAAGTTGATTTACTTATGGGTCTTACTTATTATGAATTAGATGATGAACTATGTTGGGATTTTCTGAAATTGTGACTATTTTAGCATGTTTTGAGATATGAATCTGAGATCCATTGTGGAATTTGATGAAGTGTTTTGATGTATATTGCTTGAGGTTGTTACCAAGTATTGATGGATAGTTTTACATAGAATTTTCTTTTATGATTTCATCCCTAAATTGCATAGTTTTACACTTGCTAGACTAAACACCCACCAAGTGTTTAATGAAATGTCCAGTCATGATTTCTTGAGGAATTGAAGGTCTAATGCATGTCTTATGAGTTGAATGAGTTTATGATGATGAAAGAAATGTATATATGTGATATTCTCCAGTATCGTGTTGGGAATTGACCATTCCTCACTCGAGGGGTTGTGAGACTGGGTAACCATGTTTAGGGGTTTGTACTTTGATAACCATGTCAAGGGGTTCGTACCTTGATAATCGAGTTGATGGGGTTAGTACCTCAATAACCACGGATGATAGGATAAGATAATCTACCAACCAATCAAGGGTATTGTACCTTGATAATCGGGTTGAGGGGTTGGTATGTCAATCACCATGGGTGGTAGGTGAGATAATCTACCAACCAATCGAGAGGTTTGTACCTTAATTACCAAGTTGAGGGGTTGGTACCTTAATCACCATGGGTGGGAGGATGCAACAATCCAACAACCAATTAAGGGGTTGGTTTCTCAATAGACTATGAAATCTAAAATTATGTTCTGTTCTTGCATATGTATTATGTTGTATGTAAGCATGATTTATATCAAGCAACTTTCATGCATGCCATATTATTATATGCTACTCATTGCCTATGCTGATGCATTTTGATTATGTTTCTTATCTCTTTTATCATTGTATCCTACATACTTAGTACATTCAAATGTACTAACACATACTCTATGCCTACATGATATCACCATGTAGGAATCGGAGCCCCACTTGAGCATCTTCCTCCACGTGGCTAGTACGATTTCTCTCTATCTAGTTGGTGACTATCTTTCTTTTATGTATATATTGACTATAAGGGTTAATCCGGTTGCTTGTCTTGGCTCCTGCTCTTATCTAAGATTTAGAGGTGTTGTTGGACATGTTATGTATTGAGCCTTGACTCTCTTATTTTGATGTTTATGTCTCGATCATCTTCCATTTAGCCCTTTTGCTCTTATTTCTAGTCTAATTATGTCATTTAATTGCTTCCACAACCAATGATGTGTAACAATATGTTGAGAGGCTTTTTTGGGGTCCCTTCAATTTCCCTATTTTCCATGTCACATCTAGGCACTAGGCTTGGGTCATGACAAATTCAAGTTTATGGGTGGGATAATTCTTCTCATGCACCTTATGTTTCCTAGAGGCATATTCTATTACCTTGTTATTTTGCATTAAAACACACCGCAAACCAATTCTTGAGGAATCACAATATACCACAAACCCTTCCAACCCTTCTGGTAGAGTCAAGATAAAAGTGGTGACAGGGTTATCTTTGAAGGTTTTGAATCTCTTTTGACATTCATCGGTCTTTTGGGTCAACTTTGTCATAGGGGAAGCAATATAAGAAAAGACACTCACATACCTCCAGTAGTAACCAGCTAAACCCAAGAAACTACTAACATCTGACAGAGTCAAAGGTCTAGGCCAATTTTTAATCATCTCCGTCTTCTTAATATCCACCATAGTGCCATCACTCGATACCACATGCCCTAGAAAAGCAACCTCTTTCAACCAAAATTTATATTTTTCATATTGAGCATACAACCTCTCCTCCCTCAAGATTTGCAACACTACCCTCAAGTTACCCATATGATCTTCCTCACTTCGGGAATAAATGAATACATAATAAATAAAGATCACCACAAACATGTCAAGGTAGGGTTTAAAGACCCTATTCATTAGGTCCATAAATATAGTGGTTCATTAGTCAATCCAAAGGACATAACCACAAACTCAAAGTTCCCATACCTAATCCGAAAAGTCATCTTAGGAATATCACACTCTCTTACCTTCACTTGGTGGTATCTGAACCGAAGATGAATCCTAGAAAAGTAACTAGCCCCTTGTAATTGATCAAAAATGTCATTAATAATTGGTAAAGGGTACTTGTTCTTTATGGTAACCCTATTAAGTTTTCAGTAATCAATGCACATTCTAAGAGAACTATCCTTTTTCTTTACAAATGACATCGGTTCACCCCAAGGTGACTTACTAGTCCTTATGAAACCCTTCTCCAACAAATCCCTCAATTGATCCTTTAACTCCTTCAATTCTGTCGGGGCCATATGGTAAGGGGGAATGGAAATGGGTTGCTTATTAGGAAGGAGGTCTATACCAAAGTCTATTTTCCTATAGGGAGGAATGCCAAGAAACTCATCAGGAAAGACATCAATAAACTCATTAAACAACCAGAACTGACTCAATAGGAAGGACTTTGGACTCAACATTGCTAAACCTCAAACGATGATAAAGACAACCCTTAGAAATCAACTTTTGCGCTTTAAGACAAAAAATGAATCTACCCTTGATCACCACATCATGACTTTTTCACTCAAGGATAGGCTCATTAGAGAATTGGAATTTAACCCTATGGGTTCTGCAATCAATAGAAGCATAATATGTATGTAACTAATCCAGTCCAAGAAGGACATCAAAATCTACCATATCTAATTCAACAAAATCACAAGACAAGACTCTTTATGCAATATGAACATGGGACAATTTCTATAGACTCTTTTAGTAACAATGGACTTACTAATAGGGGTAGACACTTCATACTATTCACATAATAATTCGGGACTCACATGAAACGTTTTGTCAATAAAAGGAGTAATGAAATAAAAAGTGTCACCTGGATCTACCAATGTATACATATCAAAAGCAAAAACCTTTAACATACTGGTGATGACATTAGACACCTCATCTGCCCCTTTCCTTCCTTGAAGAGCATAGAATCTATTTTGCCTTGGAGCACTCCCTTTTTGGCCTCCCTTTGACCTCAGACCCACATTAACACCTTGTCCTTGTGTACGACCATCTTTACCCTTATTTTGAGCATGAGGATAATCAATAACCTTATGACCCACTTCACCACAACCAAAGCAAACATTATTGTTTCTCAAACATAGGCCACTATGGTTTCTACTACATCTTTGGCACTTAGGGTGAGTTATCCGACCATTACTACCTTAAAATCTTGGATTATCATTAGAAAATCTCTTACTAGGAGCATTGGAAGATCCTTGGACTTGGAACTTGTGGCCTTAAGGAAACTGACCACCCATGAGACCTTGGAAACCACCTTCAAAACGAACCCTCTTGGACTTACCACTTCTTCTTTTTCTAAGCTTTTCCCCGTCTAGTTGTTTGGCATGTGTCATGAGTTAGGACAAATCCATATCACCTACTAGCATGGCAGTACGACACTCCTCATTAACCAAGTTGGACACACCCGACACATATTTGTTCATTCTAGCTCTAGAGTCGACCACTAAATGTGGAGCATACTTGGATAGTTTGTTAAAGTTGAGGACATACTCCTTCACACTCATGAAACCTTGATTAAGGTTCATAAACTCTATCATCATAGATTCTCTTAACTCAATAAGAAAGAACTGGTTGAGGAAGGTTTCTTTGAACTCCTCCAAAGTAATAACATCATTATCTTTCCTCTCCAATTTCCATTGGGTGAACCAAATTTGGGGCACATATTTGAGTTGGTAGGCTGACCCCTATGATAGATAACACTTTATACACCTCATCAATGAACTATTAGGGATCCTCTTTCGGCTTGGATCCATGGAACTCCAGCGGGTCTATTCATGTGAAATCCTTTACCTTGGAGGCGTGAGTGGGAGAATGAGGGGTTTGGGCCCCTTGGTTCATCTAGTTGGTCATAGAATAGGCAAACATTGTGATAGTATCTAGAAAATCTTTTTGGGCTACCCCTCCATCTTGAGGAGCTTGAGGAACGAAAGGGTCGGTTGCTCCAAGAGAGTACGGGCTCTTCTCAATCTTTCCCTAGGAATAGGCATGATTTAGAAGGAAACAAGAGCATTCGTTAGGGAAAAGCCTTATAGTTACAACTAAAGCATGATATAGACCATGAAGAAGTGAAGCATTTCCTAAAATACCTCATAGCCTCCCATTCATAGTTGTGGCGTGCTTCACAACCATGAATAAGAATCTAATTGATGTGGTATGTTCAATTTTCAAGGATCATTAACAACCTAGTACTCTGATACTATTTTTTTCACGACCCAAGCCTAGGCCCTAGGCGTGACACGACAAATGGGAACTTAAACGGACCCTAAACAAGCCTCTTAGCATATCAATTACACATCCTTGGTCATAGAAGCAAAATAAACAACAATAAGAGATGTAATAAAAAGGGAAACGGGACTGGGGAAAACTTGATATTCATAAAAGCATAAAAGAGTTAAGCTCATAGCATAAGTACATCATAATATCTAACAACACCTCTAACTTGGAATGGAGTAGGGGCCAAAATACTTTCCGGGCTCACCCTCATAATAACAATTATTCAACGTAATGAAATTTCAAAATAGCATGAGTAATGTAGATAGTGTCACTAGACTTGAGGATTCACTAATGCTTATCTCCGAGGTATCAAACTACCCACATGGAGGATAATCAAAAGGAGCTCCGATACCTACATGGTAATATCATGTAGGTATAGTGTATACATTAGTATTTCGAATGTACTAAGTATGTGCGATGAAATGCAACAAAACATAATCCAATGTAGTCAAAATGTATAATCATAAGCAATAGATATATAATCTCAACATAACATGCATGAATAATGCTCATAATAAAATATGCTTGTAAATCGTTCATCTTGCAATATATAATGCTCATGATTAATGCTTGTATATCATTCATCTTAGAAGAAGTTGCTTCAGACCAGGACCCTGAAGAGGAGATCTTTCTTGAAGTTGCTCTTGTTAGATTTGAGTATTCCAAATGGAGAAGGCCACAAAAATTATATTACCCTAGGGCTACCTATCTTGATGTTACCTTAGAACAAAGCCTGAAGTTATGCAAAATAACTACAATGCCAATAGTATCTATGAATGAAACAGAGATGGTTGCTCAGAATGCAACATTCTATCCAAACTCCAGCAGATGACTATGGTGGCCACTTCTTACAGAACAACCCATAATTGTACTGACCAACTTACTACCCATGTCCTTGTTGCAGGATTCACAGGACAGCTTAAAGGCTGGTAGGATACCTATCTTAGCAATGAGGATAAACAGAACATTTTCCAGAGTGTCAGGGTAGACTCATTAGGAAATCTAATCCTTATGGGCAGACGATTTTTGACTCAACAAATACATTGGTTTACACTATTATCAAGACTTTCGTAGGAAGTCCAGGTATCATAAGAAAACATTCCTCTGAGATATTGAACAATCTTAAACACAAAACTCTATCTAATTTTAGGTGGTATAAGGATTTCTTTATCACAAGAATTTATGAAAAGCCGGATGGAAATCTTCCATATTGGAAGAAAAAAATTGTAGACGGATTGCCTAAATCCCTTAGAGATTTGGTCAAAGTAAAACTCCAAAATTAGTATTTTGGTACTATCATCCCCTATGACCAGATCACTTATGCGCATCTTATGAGTTTGATCTAATAAGTTGCACTTAAAATCTGTTGGCAAGATAAGATTTTTAAGACAATTAGCTAAGGATAGAGCCCAGATCCGTCGAGATCTAGAAACTTTTTGTGAACAGTTTGACCTCCTCTCTTGCAGGAAGAAAGCCCACAAAAGACCTTCTCCTAAGAAAGAAACTCTTACCTCCAAACCCCATGTTTCTAGAAAAAACAAATCTTCCCCTCCAAAATACAAAAATAGCACCAAAAAGCTCACTCCTCCTACTCCCAAAAATGACAAATGTTATAGATGTAACAAGCCTGGTCATATTGCCAAATACTACAAGCTTTCAAAAAAGATTAACACCCTTAATCTTGAAGATTCTGTTCTCAACCAAATTGAACACTTGCAGTTGGACGACAATGACTATTTGAGAGATGCAGGAGATGAACTTGAGCAAACCTTCAACCAAATCAAAAATGATGACTTAGATTCTTCTGAGTCTAAAAAAGACAATGATAAATGAGAAGTTAATATTCTCTCAAAAGAACAAGACGTCTTCCTTGAAATTATCAACGAACTACAAGATCCAGACGTGAAGAGACATACCTAAACCAATTCAAAAAGGCTTTAAATAAGCCCTCCACCTCATCTTTGTACATTCTTTCTGATCCTCAAGTAACTTATACATATAGTATTACTGATATTCTAAATAGATATCCCTCTAAAAAATCTAATCTTGTTACCATCCAGGACCTCCAATTGGAAATAAACCTCTTAAATGAAGAAATTAGGGAAACCAAAGCTAGACATGAAGTAGACCATATTGTCCTCCAACAGTTTGCTTCACTATCTGATGCACATGATCGTGCTGTCCTTCAACAATTTTCTAACAATATAAATTCCCCCACCCTAGTTATACCTGAATCAGCTAGACAACATACTCAATAAGAAAGTTTCCTCAATGATATCTCAATAGTTTATATCTGAAGGTGGCATACAAGAATTACCTTGGTTGTTAACAAATCTTTTATTCTTGATATAGTCACCCTTTTTGACACTGGTGGTGATCTTAATTATGTCCAGGAAGGACTTATTCATGCCAAATTCTTAAAAAAACTAAAGAGGCTCTCTAAGCTACTAATGGCAGTAGGTTAGGGATCCAATACAAACTCTCTGATGTTCAAGTGCGAACTTCCATGGGAAACTCCACTTTATCCAACTCTACGTCCTTCATGATAGTCAAAGATATTACAAATCCAATCATCTTAGGCACTCCTTTTATTGAAGAACTCCTTCCTTTCAGAGCCACAACTCAAGGTATTGAAGTCGAGTGTGGTAATATCTTTCTTCCTTTTGATAAGCCTCTTACCAAAAGAATCTTATCTACACTAAAGTCCAAGGAAGACCAAATAAACTTCCCCAAAGAAGAAGTTGCACTCCAAAAGATGCAACAACAATTTCAAGAACCTTCCCTCCAGGCCAAGGTCAAAGCCCTTAAGGACAAAATACAACAAAAGCTTTGTGCAGATTTACCAACAACCATTTGGAATAGGAAAAGGCACATAGTTAGACTTCCTTATGAGCTTGACTTTGATAAGAAAACCATTCTACAAAAGCTCGCCCCATCCAAATGAACCATGAGCTCACAATACATTGCCAGGATAAAATCAATGACCTACTCAAAAAAATTATCTTTCTAAGCAAATCACCTTGGAGTTGTATCACCTTCTATGTCAACAAACATTTTGAGATTGAATGAGGAGTCCCTTGATTTGTCATCAATTACAAACCCTTGAATTCTACACTTGGATGGATTAGGTATCCTATTCCTAACAAAAAATATCTCCTCCAATGCCTCTATGCTGCTATAATCTTCTCAAAGTTTGACCTAAAATCTAGTTTTTGGCAAATTTAAATCGATCCTAAGGATCGTTACTAAACTTATTTTATTATACCTTTTAGGCAGTATGAGTGGAATGTTATGGCCTTTGGGTTGAAGAATTCCCCTTCAGAATTCCAAAAAATAATGAATAACATTTTCAATCAATTTTCCAAATTCATCATCGTCTACATTGACGATATTTTGGTATTTTCCACCAGCATTGACCAGCACTCCACACATTTAAGAACTTTTTTCAAAGTCATTAAAGACAAATGTCTAGTTTTATCCAAAACTAATACAGTCTATTCCAAGTTAATATTCAATTTCTTTGACACAATATGGTATCTATCTAAAGATCAATCCAATTTACTGATAAATTACCTGATCAAATTCTTGATAAAACCCAGCTCCAAAGGTTGTGAGGGGGTGTAAACTATATAGTAGATTTTATTCTAGGTTTTAGTAATTTACTTAAACCCCTCCACAATAAGTTGAAAAACCCACCTCCTCTATGGATTGACATCCCCACAAATGTCGTGCGTGACATCAAACTACAGGCCAAAGACCTTCCTTGTATATCTCTTCCTAACCCTTCTGCATCGAAAATAGTTGAAACAAATGCATCAGACATAGGATATGGAGGCATTTTAAAACAAACAAAAAATAGTAAAGAGCATATCATTGTATTTTCTTCTAAACACTAGAATAAAGCTGAACAAAATTATCCTACCATAAAAAAGGAAATTTTGGCAATTGTCTTATATATTTCAAAATTTTAAGCTGATTTAATAAATTAAAAAATTTTACTATGAATTGATTGTCAGGCCGCAAAATCCATTTTACAAAAGATGTATAAAATCTTTCTTCAAAACATATATTTGCTAGTTGGCAAGCTATTTTATCAATTTTTGATTTTGATATAGAATATATCAAAGGGAACTCAAACTCTATTCTGGATTTTCTTGCTCGAGAATTCTTGCAGGGAAGAAAATAATAGGTAGAAAAAAGAAAATAAAACTAATGGAATCACAAGACATCAATACAAGATCAATTTCTCCTAACAATACTCAAGTTGTTTCACAACAATGAGCAATTGAAGTTGCCTCCAAGTAACCCTTGACAGATAAAGTTGGGCCAAGCTAGCCAAGATATCAAACCTCAGCAGACTATGCCATGAATAGTCAAGCCAGATCCCAATCCCAATTTCTAGTCCTAAAATATTGGCTAACCTAGTTGAAGAAGAAGAGGAAGAAGCTCAACTAGCTCAAACAACGAGATCCTCGTGGTTGAAGGAATATTTCAAAAATTGGTGTCAGCTGATGGGATTCAAAGAACCTACACTATGACTACACTAGTAGAAGAACAATAATTAACCAATTCCAATTCTTCAAAAATATGTGCTCTAAGGTGGAAGCCCAAAATCATGCCTCAGCTTCCAAAGCGGCGGCCAAAAGCCACGCATCAACTTCTTTGACTTCTAAAGTGGTGGCTCTAAGCCCCACTCTAATTTCTTATTCTTCCTAGGTAGATACTATCAGTACCACCTGTAAGTTGATAGAGGTCAAAAGCTCCATCAATTACCCATATAATTTTTCTCAACAAACAAAAGCGGTATGCAAATAAAACCCTTTAGCCACTTCTCAATCAACTTCCTCTACCAAAGGATCATCCTCTGATGACCCAACGTACTTTAAAAAGATGTAGTATACCCACTTATCTAAATTGAGCTTGAATTTTGGCATCCCAATCCACAAGAAGTTGCTAAGAAGATGCTTAGCCCTTCCGCGAACTTCATCCAAAAAACGCCAGTATATACTCAGCGATTTTATGAGTTTATACTCACAGACACCCAATCTTGCTTGTTCAAACCCTACAAAGATAAACAAACACAAAGCCATGTTACCCATACCACAGTAAGGATCAACAAGATAATCTCACCCAAAGATTGGGGCATACACTCAGCCAGATACAAAAAACTCTCGCAACCTTTTGAGCCATAAATTCACAATTATTTTGACTACATAAATGCATGGATGAATGCATTCACCTTTCAAAATGATGTTGGAAAGCATTCATGATTTCTCCTGTGGGGAAATCAATTTAAGTCCAAGTTTTTCACAATGGTTTCTACACCAATGGTGGCCCATCTATGGTCATAAAGTTGAAATCCTTTCACCTCCAGTCCATGAAGTATATGAATACTTTTGCCAAAGGTTTTTTAACCAACTTCAAATTCCTTTAATCCTACAATTTTCTCACAGGTTCCATATTCCATGGCTATATTCCTAAAAGTTATCATTCCATAAATCAGAGGGACAAAAGGCCTTACATGGTTAGCTTTCCAAGGCCATTGCAAATGATACAAAAGTTTGAAACCATCCGATGCCTATGTTCTAGAGATAGTAAAATGGTTCCTACAAAACCCAAAATATCTAATCCTAACAGATGTCGCCCCCAGATATAATCTTTACAAAAGAAATTCAATTACAGTTGCATAGTTAGCTAGCTCTAGTATCAAGGGGGACTTCATCAACTAGATGAAAAAAATACTTCAACAAGTTAAGGAAGGAGTCCCTAGCAATCAATCACAAATGTCTAAAAAAAAATAATCCGAAGATGAAGAAGAAATCATCCTCAAATTTGGTCAACAATGACGTCTTGATGACATCACTAAAAATGAAGTCATCTATGACATAAGAATCCAATCAATAAGTGGAAGATCCTGTAGCACTACTGTAGCACTTTCACTATAGCAAAGTTTTGTCTATAAATAGAGTCAACCTTTCTATTTGTAAGACATCTTATTCTTTCACTTTTAAGAGCTCTCTCTCTCTCAAGAATATTGGTTAGAGTTTGATCCTTACTTTGTACTTTCAAAGTTTAATTGATTATACTATCAATTTTTAATTTTTAAAGCTTTGCTTTTATTTTACTTTTATTTGTACTTATCTTTTATTATTTCCTCTTTGTAATTTATGGTTGGCATTGCCACCTACTTCTAATTAATTAATTAAATTTCATTTTATGGTTGGCTTTGCCGCCTAACCTATGATATTGCATTTATACTTTGGTTATCATTTGCATTTAATATTATCCTTTTTGCTTCTTATCCTTCTTCCCCGTACTCTACCTATATTATTTTAGGGGGTTCGCTTCCGGGTACTTGGTATCAGAAATATATACTATTGGCGTTATAGTTATTTCTTCATATATATTGTTGGAATTGTGTGTATATATATATATCACACATATGTGGGAAGTGACCTCAACTGACATAGACCAAGTAGCTACAACTTGGACTCCGAGGCCTGACACCCCTCCAGTTCAGGTGATTGGGCATGATATACCTCGACGATGTGCGGTCTACTTGCCAAGGCAAATCAAACATGATAACATGAACTAGATGGATCCACTAGTATAGCAAGTGTAGTAACCATACCCCTATGGTGGCACATAGTTTAGAGACTAAAGACTTTATGTAAAGACCCCTTGAGTCGAGCCCATATCATGAGCCTCAATCGGTGTTAAAGTCAAATCCCACAGAATACTTAAAATAACCATACTTTAATCATAACATGTATAGATTGTATGAATGTGACTTGAGTAGCTCATAAAAATGATTATGAATGGCTCACAAGAGGTAAAATTCTTGAAATAGAGCTTAACTTGATACTTGTAAAATTATAGATACTTTTTATGAATTCAATAGATACTTGAAAGCCCTCAATCATCACGAAGTCACTTGACTTGTAAATCATTCAATAGATCATCAATAACTTGCGAATTCTTTACATGTTGTTTTATCAAACACATCGTGGGTTAATGATACTTGTTAAAAATCATACAATTCAAGAATGAAGTAAGATGAGTAAACCTAATGTAAATCAACCCACCTATATATAGTAAAACCCTCATGTCGGGTACCTTGAAATCCATTACAAAAGCTCATGATAATTCATAGTTTCACAGCTTAACACATGCAGTCTCAATAGAAAAAATCAATTCATGATATAAGCTTGAAATAGATAGTCATGCATTATCAATCAAAATTTCATAACATCCCAATATAATTTATATTCATAATCCATGATAAGAGATACCCATAGGTAATACAACTTTACAACATGCAATTTTCATGAAAAGGGAAGGTTGGGCTTCATGGGTGAAAGGACTAAATGGATGAAACTTACATACCATAAACCTTGAATTCTTTAAGGTAAACTTGAATTAGTCTTAGAGCTTGAAATGAATCCTTCAATTCCAAAGTTGAGCTTCAGATCCTTAGATTTGAATGAGAGAATTGATAGAGTCTTAGAGAGGTTTAAGAGACGGTGTTGTGAGTTATAGAGTTAAAAAATGGCTAAGTATGGGTGATTTATATTTTGGTGGCCATGGGGATATGACCCCAATGCCCTTGGGTGTATAAGAAAAATTATGAAAAATAATACACTGGTCCGCATCCAGTCCACAACATAGACCTACCGCGGATGTAGTTTTTTGTGTTGATCCGTGCACAGTCCGCATCGCTGCGTGGTCGTAGATGCTCACTGGAAATAAAAAATTAGCAAAAAATTATTTTAGTGACAGGTCCTCTAAAATCTAGGATATACCCATCTACCACTCAAATTTGCCTCCTGGTCGAGAATATGAAGTCAGATTTTTGAAATCACATAGAGATTTTAAGATATATAGAAATTCCGATTATGGGGCATTCTAAAGCAAATGTTGAGGCATTCAATATTGATTCTATGGAGAAGGTAAGAATTATAAGAGAAAGGCTAAAGGCTCCCAAAGTCATGAAAAGTACTACACATAGAGGAGAAGAGAACTTGAATTTGATGTTGATGACTGGGTCTACTTGAAGATTTTGCCCATGAAGTGTGTAATGCATTTTGGCAAGAAAAAAAAAAGCTTAGCCCATGGTATATTGGCCCAAATAGGATCCTAAGATGTATTAGTAAGGTGGCTAATGAGGAAGATTTTTCCATTATAGTTAACCCCGGTTCATTCAATATTTTATGTGTCATTGTTGAGGACATATGTAGGTGATCCTTGTTTCAATATGCCATGGGAGAGCATAGGTGTTGATGAAAATTTGACTTATGAGGAGGTTTCTTTTGGAATTCTAAACTAGCAAAATTAAAAGATTGAGAAATAAGGAAGTTGCATCCATTAAGATATTCTGGAGGAATCAAGAAGTTGAAAATGCTACATGGAAAGTAGAAGTAGACATGATGAAATTTTATGCTTACCTCTTTCCTTCCATTCGATGGTTATTCATGCTTAAATCCTCAAAATTCATACTTTTCAACTTTTTCATGTCATATCATATGCTCATGAAATAGATTTTAAATGGTGTTTTAAGCAAAATTTTAACATTTCATGAATTTTGATGTTTAAGTTGCATTAGTACATTCACGTTGGGTTGTTAGTATAACATCCCTAGTTTAGGAGCCTGAGAGTGCAGAAAAAGTTGGCCTGAAAAAGACATGAGGTGATTGGATGAGGGCAAGTTACGGCTCATAGAAGGAGTTATGGCCCATAGTTAGGTCCGTAGATTAAGGGCCTTGTCTTGAAGGAAATTGGAGTTTCAAGAAACTGATTTATGAATCAACGACATGGCTGGCTCATAAGTCCATATTTCGGACTCATTTTGGTGATAGTTTACAAAAGAAATTATCCTTAGTGTGCAGTTATTTCAAATCTCTAACAAATATGTATTTATTATGTTGGGAAATGGGATTAAAACCACACAAATGGACAATCCTTGGCAAAATCTTGGAAAGATAGAAAAAGTGCAAAAAGTCCGAGAAAAGAGGCCTCGCGTACATGGTTTACAAGTCAAGGGACTTTGTGACGATTAAAGGCTTGAATGTATGCATTGAATTCATAAATAGTATCTATGGTGTTGCAAGTAGACCACACCTTGTTGGAGGGTGACATGCCCAATCACTTTTTTGAGAGGGTGACATGCCTTAATGACCTTGTTGGTGGGTGAAATGCCCAATCACCATGTTGAGAGATGGATACCTCGAGCACCTTATTGAGGGTGACATGCCAAATCACCATGTTGAGGGGTGGGTACCTCGACCACCTTATTGCGTGGTGACATGCCCAATCACCTTGTTAAGGGGTGGATACCACAATCACCTTACAAAAGGGTGACATCCCTTGGATTCTAAGTAGTAGTGTGCTTGGTCTTATGGTCTCTTTCTACACATGTATCATGTTCTATACAAGTTATATGATTTACAAGCATGTTTTCTTAAGCATTGATCATGTATGCCATATTGATATTATACTTATCCATTGCTTATGATTATGCATTTTTACTATATTGGCTTATGTCCTGTTGCATTGCATCCTACATACTTAGTACATTCAAACGTACTAATGCATACTTTATGCCTACATAATGTTACCATGTAGGAACCAAAGCACCTCTTGATCATCCTCCACATGGCTAGTTTGGTGCTTTGGAGATAAGCTTTGCTGAGTTCTCAATTTCGAGGTCACTATCCTTGTTACTCACTCGTTATTGAGATTTCTTCTTGTTGAATACTTCTTATTATGAGGGTGAACCCAGAGAGTGTCTTATCCCCCGCTTCCATCTATGTTAAAGGTGTTGTTGGAACATTTGATGTACTTATGCTATGAGCTCGACTCTTGAATGTTTTATGATTACCAAAGACTTCCCTTAGTCCTGTTGTTTATCTCTCTTATTGTTGTTACTTTACTTATGCGACCAAGGATGTGTGATTGATATGCTAAGAGGCTTATTTAGGGTTCCTTTGGGTTCCCCATCCATCGTATCATGTCGAGGCCCTAGGATTGGGGTCTTAAATACTTGGTATTAGAGTACGAGGTAGTTAATGGTCCTCAAAATCCAACACACCATGTTAATTAGATTCTTACTCATGGTTGTGAAGCACACCAAAACTATGAATGGGAGGCTATGAGGCATTTTAGGAAATGTTTCACTTGTCATGTTCTATATCATGCTTTAGATATATATGTAAGGCTTTTCCCCTTGAGGAATACTCTTTGCTCTTCTAAATCATGTTGATTCCAAGAGGGAGACTAAGGAGAGCCCATATACCAAGGAGCAATCGGCCCCTCCTGCTCCTCAAGGTGGAGGGGTAGCCCAAGATGAGTTCGGGATGCCATTATAATGTTGGCTCATGCGATGACCAACCAAATTCACCAAGGGGTCCATATCCCTCATGCTCACACTCTTACTTCTAGGTTGAGGGATTTCACTAGAATGAACCCACAGGAGTTCCATAGATCCAAAACGAATGGCGACACCCAATAGTTTATCGATGAGGTGTACAAAGTGTTATATATTAAGAGGGTAATTTCAAAGGAAAAGGTGGAGTTAGCAGTCTACCAACTCAAAGGGGTGACTCAAATTTGGCTTACACAATGGATGTTGGAGAGGAGAGAAGATGATGTTATTCCTTGGAAGGAGTTCAAAGTTGCATTCCTTAATTTGTTTTTTCCTATCAAAATAAGGGAGGATAAAATGATGGAGTTTATGAATCCTAAGCAATGTTCCATAAGTGTGAGGGAGTATGCCCTTACGTTTAACCAACTCTTCGACTAGGCCCCATAATTGGTTTCCGAGCCGAGATTAAGAATGAACAAATTTATGTCGGGTGTGTCCAACTTGGTATTAAGGAGTGTCATATCACCATGATAATAGGTGATATGGATTTATAAACAAAGTAGAGGGGGAAAAGCTTTGAATGTGAAGAAGTAGTGAGTCCAAAAAGGCTCGTTTTGAAGGTGGATTCCAAAATTCCAAGTTAGCCAGTTTCCTCAAGGCCTTAAGTTCCAAGGCCAAGGGTCTTCTAATGCTCCTAATAGAAGATTTGCTAATAACAACTCAAGATTCCAAGGTGGTGTTGGTAGGTTGCCTAACCCAATATGCCAAAGATGTGGTGGGAGCCATAATGGCCCATGTTTGAAGAACTCTAATATTTGCTATGGTTGTGGAGAAATGGGTCATAAGGTGATTGATTGTCCTAGTGCTAAAAAAAAGGTAGAGATGGTCTTCCACAAGGTCAAGGTGAAAATGCTAGTCCAAAGGGAAGAGGGGGACAACAAGGAGGTGCTCCAAGGCAAAACAGATTCTATGCTCTTCAAGGGAGACAAGGGGAGGATGAGGTGCCCGATGTCATCACCGGTATGTTAAAGAGTTTTGATTTTTTTATGTATGCTTTGATAGACCCAAGGGCAACTATTTCTTTTATTACTCGTTTTGTTGCCAAAAAGCTTCATGTTAGTCCCGAATTGTTGTATGAACCTTACAAAATGTCTACCCCATTGGTAAGTCCATTAATGCTAGAAGAGTCTATAGAAATTATCCCATGTTCATTTTGCATAAAATCTTACCTTGTGATTTTGTTGAGCAAGATATGGTGGATTTTGATGTCATTCTTTAGATGAATTAGTTACATGCATATTATGCCTCTATTGATTTTACAACCTATAGGGTTAAATTCTAACTCCCTAATGAGCCCATCCTTGAGTGAGAAAGTTATGATATGGTGGTTAAGGGTAGATTCACTTCTTGACCTAAATCCCAAAAGTTGGTTTCTAAGGGTTGTCTTTGTCATCTTGTGATGGTTAGGGATGTTGAGTCCAAAGTCCTTCTTGTTAAGTCTAAAGTCCTTCCTATTAATTCAATTCTAGTGGTTAATGAGTTCCTTGATGGCTTTCCTAATGAGCTTCTCGGTGTTCCTCCCCAAAGGGAAATAAATTTTGCTATAGACCTCCTTGCCAATACTTAACCCATTTCTATTCCCCCTTATCGTATGGCCCCGGCAGAGTTGAAGGAGCAATTAAGGGAATTGTTGAAAAAGGGTTTAATAAGGCCTAGTAAGTCACTTTGGGGTGCACCGATGCTATTTTTGAAGAAAAAGGATTGTTCTCTTAGAATGTGAATTGATTACTGGAAACTTAGTCACCATAAAGAACAAGTACCCTCTACCAAGGATTGATGACCTTTTTGATAAACTTTAAGGGGCTAGTCACTTTTCTAAGATTTATCTTCAGTTCGAGTATCACCAAGTGAAAGTGCGGGAGTGTGACATTCTCAAAACGGCTTTCTAAACTAGGTATGTGCGCTTTGAGTTTGTGGTTATGTCCTTTGGGTTGACAAATGCACCTGCTATATTTATGGATCTCATGAATGGGGTCTTTCAACCCTGCCTTTACTTGTTTGTAGTGGTTTTTATTGATGATATCTTGATTTATTCCCATAATGAAGAGGAGCATGTGAATCACTTGATAGTGGTGTTGTAAATCTTGAGGGCGGAGAGTTTGTATACTAAATATGAAAAATATGAGTTTGGGTTGAAAAAGGTTTCTTTTCTAGGGCACGTGGTGTCAGGTGATGGCTATATCTTTGTTCCTCAACCTTTTCACTTGTCTATCAAAAATTTCCATCGGGACCTCTTTATAGGTCAAATTATCTTCTGTAACACCACAATATCCAAGGGCACCATAGCATTTTGGTCACCCACACACTTTCTCAACATACATGGAAGACCGGATGAACCATATTCATCTCCATAGGCAAATTTAACTCATATGTAGTCTTACCCACTCTCCTCAAAACTTTATAAGGGACCACAAATCTTAGGCTTCATTTCCCTTTTTTTCCAAATTGAACCACACCCTTCATAGGTAAGACTTTCAAGTAAACCCAATCACTAACCTTAAACTCAAGATCTCTTCTCCTCATATTTGGAGTAGGACTTTTGTCTACTATGGGCTATTTTCAATCTCTCCCTAATCAACCTCACCTTCTCCAAGGCCTCCATGACAAAATCTGGACTCACCAAAGCCATTTTCCCCACTTCAAACCACCCAATCAGGGATCTACAATGCCTATCATAAAGAGCATCAAAAGGAGCCATACTAATGCTTGAGTGCTAGCTATTGTTGTTAGCAAATTCAGTGTGTGGAAGATGTTAATCCAACTACCCTTAAACTCCAAAATGCAAACTCTAAGCTTGTCCTCAAAAGTGTGGATAGTCCTCTCGGCTTGACCATCCATTAGAGGATGAAAAGTTGTGCTAAGATTAACCTTGGTATCAAGACCTCTTTGGAAGGACCTCCAAAAGTGAGAAGTGAATTGAGCACCATGATTCAAAATGGTAGACAAAGGCAACCTATACAATCTAACCAACTTATAAATGCACAACTTGGCATAAACTTCGGCACCATAAGTGGTTTTGACTAGTAGGAAGTGAGCTAACTTTGTCATTCTGTCCACAACAACCCAAATAGAGTTGAAATGTTCCCAAGTCTTAGCTAACCCAACCACAAAAGCCATGTTGATCTCTTCCCACTTCCAACTATCAATTTGATGTGCTGTCAAAATACATTACACTTGTTGCCTAAAACAAGGGATTTTGCAAGTTTTTAATGTGACTTTTTATGGTTTTTATGTTCTTTTTTGTAGAAAATATAAGTTAGCCTTTTTTTGGGAAAAAGTAGTAGATTTTGTTGAATTTAAAGTTCTACAAGACTCAATACAAGTCGTAGCCCATGTTATGAGTCGTAAGAGCTGGTTGTAATTTTTAACAACTTCCAAATATCAAAATCTAGAAATTTAAGTTAGTCATATGAGCCTAGGATACAAGTCGTAGACTAGACCATGACTTATAGTATGGATCATAGCAGCTAGATCGAAAATGCCAAGTGCTGACTATGAAAGCCTAATTACGACTCGTAGGTCATCCTA
>JAOTQJ010011080.1:0-17899 GCA_025642045.1 Solanum sejunctum
GTATGTGTAGAGGTCTGTGGATACATATGGGTGTGGGATATTGCATGTGGTATGACTACATATGTATGATACTTTTGGTTGGGCGGTTCTACCACAGTGGTGACATTGTCGGCCCGTATACATATATGTACAGATATTTGCTGTATGCTGAGGTTGTTGTTTGCAGGTTTGGTTAGTCAGTAAAACAGAGGAAACTCTGCCGAAATTTCGATAGACTCCTTAGCTATTATAGTTGAAAATTCGGTTTAGTATTTGTCTGGGTACCCAATCGGCACTAATCACTGTTCCTGAATTGGATCGTGATAAATTGTAATTACTTTGGCAAATTTTTGAATCTAATTTCCTTTTTATTTTCAGACCAATACTAGTCCATTTTAGACCAAATTTGGCCCAAATCAGCAAAAACCAACACCAAGATCCCTACACTCGCCCCAAACCCACTATTTTTCAGCGTATTATTATATACATATACACATATATACATCGCGCATGGAGGGCACGCGCCCCAATTTCTCTTATTTCCTCATGCGCACACATTCTCTCTTCCCGAACCCCCTTTGCTCTTCTTCTTTACGCGAACAAACCAGCAAAAAACCAAACCCAGAAAACAGCAAGTCCTCCAACGTTCATCCTAACGTTCATCCTCTTCAATTCGTACCTACGTGTCACCCTTTCCCTCACCCCCGTACGAGTTCGTAGGGAAGAACCTCTACATGTCTCGATCATGTGTTCTTCTTCATGAATCAACAGTCAATTCCTCAAATCCGTTGAGGATTGTAGAGGGATTTGAGATTCCCCTTATCCTATTTTAGGATTTTGAATTTCAAAAACCCCAAAACCCAACCCTGACTTCCCCAATTCCCATCCGTTTTCCCTTCTATTCTTGCCCTAATTTGGGGCTATGTATATCTCATTTTCCCCAATTTTGAGGTAGCAGTGAATCATCTCGAAAACCCTAGGGAAAATCTAATCAATATCTACAGCCGTTGTTGAGTCCCAAAAACCCTATTACAATATATATTCCCTCAAATTAATTTCCAGAAGTGGGTTAGTTTTGAAGATTTCGAAATTGAAGGTTCTTGGTCTTGAGCTGGTGTAGAAGAATTGGAAATGGTGGTGGTGTGAACTCGTCTTCAATCAAGTTCATTGTCCCAGTTCCTGCTGTTCAAAAGGTAATAGTCGAGATCCTACTCCTTTCTGTTCTGATTCGAGTACAGCTATTAGATTGTGTGAAAATTGTATAACCTCTTTAGTCATGTGATGAAAAATAGTTGTGTCATGATGGTTGGATGGCTATATCATGCTAAAGTTGTTCCTGTTTCTGTTGAGTATGTTGATTGTTGCTGCATTTGTAGTTTCCCAGTTCATATTAAGGTCAAAATTTTCTGCTTTAGGAGCGTTGCTTTCGTTTAATCTAAAATCTGACTTGTTAAGCTCGAAGATGCATTCATGATACTGCTATTCCGTATGCATTTCTTTGCTAGTTTGTTCTTGAAATTCTGCAAACTACATGACTCTGTCGTTCATCACTCATTTCTATTTGGTTTGAATAAAGAACTCAAACTAGCCTTTAGTTACTCGCTATTGAATTTACGTCAAGAGTTTATGTGTTTAAAGCCATTCCAGCCTCTCGTTACTCTCTCTGTTTTCTAGAAATGAAGCTGGTTGTTAGCGATTTCATTTCCCCTCATCTTTTCTTGTATTTCTTGTTGTCTTCTTTAACCTCATATATCGTACAAACCTGTTTCGTATGCTTGTTCTGTTGGTCTGATTGTCAGGTTTAGTTTATATTTGCTTCCCTTTATTGTTCTAAACTAATAATATGGGATTTCTGGGTTTTGATATGGTTGTTTATCCCCAAAATAAAGTCATTAGGATACGTCATCTTATTGTTTTCCATGTTCAGCCTGCTTTGTCTCGTATCTATTTGCATCAGTTTTTAGTTTGAATAAGCATGTGGCCTGCTAACAACTTGTGCTTTCTCTTTGCTTTAGTATGTACTAAGATGCGGTTGAGGGGCTAGTCTTATTTCTAGCATTTAAAAAGGGGTAAAAACTATTTGATTTCATAATACTAGGTATTGTTTGGATTTTACTGTCACATGACTAAGTTCTCTTTACTGTTTTGTCAATGAAGCTTCCCAAACAATCAAAATCTCTATTAATTTTCCTCTCATTACTTTGTTGTGATGTTGCTGTCTTTAACATATTTTTCAGGAGTTGTCGAGTCGTGTTTAAGTTATAAAGATCTTGATTGTGTTGATTACATGTTTCCAATTCAAGTTTGTGGTGTCTTAGTTGGTTTCAAACCTTTCCTAGTCAAGTGGTGTCTCAAATGGTCGTTCTTCTCTAACGCTGGTTTAAGTTATTGATGAAACGGTGTCGAACACACTGTTGGATTCTGTTTACGGCTTCCTTCCTGTTGAAGGCTAGTCTTGGTCATTTTTCTCCTATGATTCTGACCCGTATTGATGTTTTGCGACAGTTCATCTTGATTTTTTCCTGGAATTCTGTTTCACGGCATCTTTTCCTTTTGGTGATTCCATTTAGGAAGCACTGTTAACTCATTGACATGTTACTGCCATGCTTGTGTGTTGCTTTACTTATACAATTCTGGAGATCAGTTTGTTATTTAGTTGATGAGGTTATGATGCTTTAAATAGATACAGGTTGTATTTTAATGTTAAAATATCTTTATCTAGGAACCTTGCCTTCTCCAGTGTGTTTAAAGAGATAGAAGGTGTTTGGTTTTGCCATGTAGTGGCTGATTCATTTTCGTTTTCTTCATACATTAGGAAAATTGTTACTGCTACTTGAATATGATCCTATTTTTACTTTCTAAATAGTTTGTTACTTCAAGAGTCTTATTCTGTGTAGGGAAACTTGATGTCCGTGCTTCCATGTTCCTCTGTTTAGTTTATTAGTTGAAGATGAAATTTCTATCCTATAACTTGACTATTTCCTATCTGACACCTGCTGGATTTCAAATATGGTCATTGATCAGTGTTGAAGTTTCGTAGTGTATTCTATTTTTACTTTCTAAATAGTTTGTGACTTCAAGAGTCTTATTCTGTGTAGGGAAACTTGATGTCAGTGCTTCCATGTTCCTCTGTTTAGTCTATTAGTTGAAGATGAAATTTCTATCCTGTAACTTGACTATTTCCTATCTGACACCTGCTGGATTTCAAATATGGTCATTGATCAGTGTTGAAGTTTCGTAGTATCTCTGTTAGCTTTAATTTCCCTTTGTTGCTACTGGTGCTTTTCTTCATGTTCTCAAGACACAAAGAAGAGTCCTAGTTTGAGATAGTTGCTTATTCTGATATAAAGCTCTCGGTACTGTTTTGCATCAATCCGCTTTCCTCATTATTTTTGTCTCTCCATTTTGGCTACTAATATTACGTTTGGATCCATAAATAGTCAATTTTAATGCATGCAATGTATTTATCTAATCCTGAACGTTGCAGTTTTACCATTTTCTAGTTCTGTTTAAGTAGACTAATTATCTGTTTGTCATCTTTAAGTAGAAATCTATGAACTATGAGTTGAGTGCTCCTCTTATTATTTGACGTCTATTAGTTTGGTTAGCCGTTTGTTAATGAGTTTTATTTTTTTATTTCACTGGATTTGCCAGAAATGTCGTATTATGTCATTTTGAATGTTCCCTTAAAAGATTTTAATTCCCCTCTCCTCTCTTTTGCATGTGATACACTCCGGTTCTATTTTGGACCCTTATTTGCATCTTTTGGGCCACGGAGGCCCAAGTTTCCTTTTCTATTGAGTCAGCCCCCAATTTACCGGAAAAGAAGCAGCCTACAGGATCTTGGAACTGCTTACAGGTCTTGGAGTGCAAACGAACCGTGTTTACACCAGTATGCATAGGGTATATACTGATAAACACTTGATATATACACATGATGTGGGCTAAAAGCTTATTTTTTAGCTGGGGGAGCAGCAACCTTTGAGTTTAAAAATGGGTTAGGCACGCCCAACCTTTTATTTAGAAATTAGGACAGGTTACTATTTGGGCCTGCCCAAGCCCAATAGCTTAGTTCTCTTATTACTTTATTTTGTTATATTCATAATAATTGCTACTTGACACTAACATTAATGTGTTTATTTGTATTATTTTCTTGTTATTAATCTAATGAATTTTCCCAACATGCTTGTCATTTATGTTAAATTCCTTTTTTTTATTGTGTCTATTTAATGTTAGAATTGTTTCTACGAAATTATACTTTGGCGAAAGCTCTTTCAAAAAATAAGTCGAAGTCTAGTCAATTCTTTCAAAATTTGGTCAACTTTGTCAAAAGATAGTCAATTTTATCAAAACATAGTCAATTTTGTAAATCTAGTCATTTTTTTAAAAAACTAGCCAATTTTTTAAACCTAGCACATTCAATTTTTTAAAGTTTAGTCAATTTTTTCAAATTTAGTCAATTTTGTAAATCTAGTCAATTTTTTAATTTACTCAACTTTTTCTAACTTAATCAACTTTATCAAACTTAGTCAATTTTTTTAAATTTAGTTCAAATTTTCAAAGTTAGTCAAACTCCCTAATTGTCGGTCAACCGCAAGTTAGCAGTCATTTTGAGTGATCAATTTCTTCTAAAAATGAAAATTGAATTCGAACTTTTTCTTTGGTATTTTAAAAATAATTTTTCTGTTAAGTTTTTTTAAATATTTTATTAGTTTCCTAATTATCCTTAAAATTAGGTGGTGACTCTTTAAATATCGAAAATTTGATTTACACTCAAATTAATTAATTAATAAATCAGATTTTTGAAAAAATCGAAAAGTCAACAGTTTTTCAATTAACAAAAATGGTGACTCTGCTAAGGATTTTCAATCAGGTTCTAACCATTAGATTAAGTTATTTGACTACCTATTAGATTTGTAATATTTAGTAATTTTAATTTCCTTATTTGCTTTATTTGTTTAATTTCCATATTAAACTGTCATCACATGCATAGCCTCTTCCACCAATTGGGAATTTTTTATTTCCCACTAAATGACGGTTATGCGGGTTGCAACCATTTAATCCAAACTTTCCATCGGGGTACCCTGACGAAATGAGTTGATCCTTCATGGTTGATGGTCGTTATTTTCCGCACCCCAGATTGTTCGCCTAGGTCACCCTTTCCACAGTCAAAATAAGCCCACTCTTAGTTATATAGGTTAAAGTTAAGCCAAAACCCTATAAGTGCATTACCCTAGGTTAACCCAATACCCAAGGGGTATTGGGCACATTAGTAGCTCACCTTGAGTCCACAGTGTCCCCTGACCCAAATGGACGATCATGTTGATGTGTTTATATTTAAAGGATGTATATGTTGTTTGGTGAATCTTTATCACCCGGGGTTGGGAGGACATTTTAATAGCTTAGTTTAATAAAAAAGAAGGTTGTTTGCAAGACATTACATTCAAAACACGTTCAGAGTTGACGAGAAGTCCAAGAAGAAGAAATCTTCCATGAAGGTTTAGCTTAGAACTATACCACTGCATGGGACTGATTATTTTTATATCCCCTTTCCCATATGTACCCTTATTAAGTTTAAAGCCTGTATAAATATTTTTGGGGCAATGAGACATTTCAAATTGTGTATGTATCCTTCAAATCGTTAGGCCTACTCTTGGCACAAAAGGGTCACATATTTGTTTAAGAAGCGCAATATCTATTTACGTTCTATATTTTGTAACTGTTTGTGTGACTATTTTGCTTTGTTCAAGTACTTCTAGTCCACTCCTTTTCAAAAGTTTCTAGTATCCCGTAAGTACCAAAATCAATTCACTATCAAAAGTTCGTCCAAATACTCTTCGAGTCTTGAGTTTCTCAACAAAATTTGAACTTCACTCTCAAAATTCAAAAATTTTGCTCTTCCATCTGATAAGAGTGAATTTTTCCAAAAGGGTCGAACTATGTGAGACCTGATTTCTTTTTCATGAGATACGTAGGCAGCCTTCTATGGCTCGGGTCTCTTATTTTCAAAAAATATCTTTTTCACCTTCATCCTTAAAAGAGAATCACCAATTTCACTTGAGCGATGAAATCATGGATCTGGCCTTCTTAATTCACAAATCCCAAATCAACTTGGCAAAAGTTCGCCTATTTGGTTACTCTCATATGTCCGTGGGCTAGATTTTCAAGCAAAGCAATTATTATGTGTTTACCTTTTTGCAAAATATTTTGCATTATTTATTATGAACTTATGAACAGGGACTAACACATTTATCTTTTGAGTTATTTTTCTGTATTAGGTGATTAGAACTTATTTGGGTTGAGGGAGCTAACCAAACATTTTTACTTGATGAAATCTAGAGTCTTCAAAGATTCCTTCTTCGATTAAAGCTTTCAAAAGGCACAAAAAATGATTGAAAATAGTGAAAAGATTAGTTTGACGGATGCTTCTACAAGAGGTCCTCAAAATGAAGTAGTTGCACAATCAATGCAACAGATGGCTGAGATGAGAATTGAATTACAACATACTAGAGAGTTAGAGAATTTTGTCATCACTGTTGACACTCCATTTCTATGAGAAAGAAGACATCCACTTTATTCTCATTCTCTGAACCCTCCAGAAGACATCCCAATTAATCCTTATGTTACTCCCACCCTGAAATTACCTACCATTGACTTAATTGTCCCTAACCTCCATGTTAGCTTTTCATACGAAACACTACCTTCTCCTCAAAATTTGAATCCCATTAGCTCTCAGACATTGTCTATCATATATCATACCCAAAATTTATCTGTCATTCAACCCATGACTTTAAAAGCCGTTATTCACGTATCATATCTTCCTTATACCAAATCCAATCATTATGAAGAGAAAGAAAATGAGTGGAGGCCTAGAGAATAAATGAGCATAAAAGAATAAATTGCGAAGGCCATGGAACAATATCACTCTGCACCAGATATCGTAGGCTTGAACTATGAAAATCTGTGCATTCATCCTGATTTGGACCTTCCAGAAGGGTTCAGGGTTTCGAAGTTTGACACTTTTGATCGAACTGGCAATCCTCTAAGTCATTTGAAAGTTTATTTTTATCAATTCATAGTGGTTTGAAAAAATAAACCACTTTTGATGCGTCTTTTTAGTCGAAGTCTTAAGGAAGAAGCCTTAGAATGATATGCCTCACAAGAGATAAAGCAATGGCTGAGTTGGACGACACTAGAAAAGAATTTTGTTGAAAGATTTGAACATAACATACAAGTGGTCCTTGATCGCTACTATTTAGAGAAGATCAAGCAAAAATCTACGAAAAGCTATTAAGAATACACTCTTCGTTGGAGAAGAGAGGCTACAAGAGTTCAACCTCCAATGTCTAATTTCAAAATTACGAAAATGTTTATTTGTATTCAAAAGCCAGAATACTATGAGAGAACGTTGTGTATGATAGGACAAAAATTCATTGATATCATCATGGTAGGAGAAAATTTAGAGGATGACTTCACGACCATCAGAACTAGTGATGTAGAAATATCAAAGAAGGAGGAAGAAGAAATGTATGTTGTTAGAGCTATTCCATTAAAGATATATCAAAATACAAGGAAAATTCTCTTGTTCGAGTTTTAGAAAACCTCCTAAAGCATTTATGCAATTGAAGGAGTCTCAAACCAGCTTTACGAAAGGCTAAAAGCAGTGGGTATGCTCCATCCTATAAAAGGAAGACTAGCCAATCCCTTGGAAAAGTTTTATAGGGCAAACCATAAATGTGCTTATCATTCAGGAGCTATTGGACATAATACAGAAAACTGTTCGACCCTTAAACACAAGATTCACAACATGCTAGAAAATAAGTTAATCACGATTGATCAAGCTTTCCCACATAACCATACATTTGATGCTTGAAAGTAAGCATAAGATGACTTAAGTAAGATCACTTGAAGATATTCTCAATCAGAGGATAGAAACAAGAGTACAATTATTGACAAGATTTTCACATATGAAGTTATTGCATATTTCTAAGCTCCTTTTTCCTTAAATTAGCCTTATTTCTTAGTAATGAACTATGTTTGACCTGAATTCTCAAGAATGAGATACGTAGGTGGCCTATGTCGACCTAGGTCATCCCTTTATCCCTTTTATTCTACTTTTGTTATGAACTACGTTTGACCTGAATTCTCAAGAATGCAATACGTAGGCGGCCTATGTCAGCCTTCGTCATCCTTTTATCCCTTTTATTATCCATTTCTTGTGAACTAAGTTCACCTTGAGTTCCATAGTGGAATATGTAGGCGACCTTCATTGACTTCGATCATGTAAAATAAAAAATCTCAATTCTCTTTTTATAGTTTGAACTACGTTTGGCTTGATTCCTGACTCAACAAGATACGTAGGCGTCACAACAGTTCGGTCATATGTCCCATTAGATTTTTATTTCTTTTTATAACGAAAACTAGGACAGAAGTTTTGAGAGGATCTCAAAATTCACTAAAAGATGAGTTTCTCCAACAAGATCAGGGATCACAATATGCAACTGGGGCAGAAATTTTTGAGAGGGTCTCAAAAATTCCTTTGAGAAGATATTTCTCCAACGAATCAAGTCTGGGATTTTATTAAAATGTATAACTAGAAGCAGAGTTTTAGAAGATCTCAGAAATCTCACAATATGCAACTGCTGCTTTCAAGCAAACTAGGGCAGAACTTTTGAAGAGGATCCTAAAAAATTTCACTAAAACTATGTTTCAAAAGAGGATAAGTGCCCAAGTCATTTGCATGAATGAGCATGAGGACAAGGCCAACACAAATCAGTCTCTCAAACTAAGATTTTTCTTTGGATGCAGGAACAACGAAATCACAAATACGATGATGTCAAATCTTCAAGCATAAGGCGCTATCTATATCTAGCATGGCCTCATCACAATCATCTTATCTTATCTTTAATTTATTGTATTACGTCAAAATAATTTCTACTTACTTTTACTATGTTTTGCTTTAAACAAAATTGGTTGTACACCCCATAAATTGGATCATTATCGCGCCATCCACCTTGTTACAGTTGGATCATTATCGGGTTGTCCACCCCATTATAATTGGATCAGTACCGAGCCGTCCACCTCGTTACAATTGGACCATTGTC
The DNA here is from genome assembly GCA_025642045.1 of Solanum sejunctum. Lineage (NCBI taxonomy): Eukaryota > Viridiplantae > Streptophyta > Magnoliopsida > Solanales > Solanaceae > Solanum > Solanum sejunctum. The sequence continues at coordinate 9,084 of JAOTQJ010011080.1, forward strand.
GGGCCGTCCACCCTGTTACAGTTGGATAATCATCGAGCCATCCACCTCATTATAGTTAGAACATTGTTGGGCCATGTACCCCATTATAGTTGGATAATCATCGAGTCATCCACCTTGTTACAGTTGGATAATCATCGAGTCGTCCACCTTGTTACAGTTGGATTATTATCGAGCCATCCATCTCATACAATTGAATAATTATTGGGTCGTCCACCTTATTACAATTGGATCATATCGAGCCATCCACCTCATTACAGTTGGACCATTATCGAGTAATTTTGTCTCACTCAGATACCCAAAAAGGCTTCACATTGCATATTCATATTGTCGAGACTGTCATTTCACAATATCATGTTAAGAGAGCCATCAACATATTATATAGTATCAATTTATCATCTATTACGAGGAAGCTAATATCTAATGCTCAAAGGGATGACTATGTGCCAACAAGGTGAAAGCCACGATCTCCCAACTTGAGTTCCCTTTTAAACTAACAAGTTTTATTTTAGTCTTTGTCAAGAGCATCCAAGAGGATGAATTCTCAAACAAACCCAGGTGTGGATGTCATCAAATAGGATGCAGCACAATGCGAAACTTTTTCTTAGTAGCGAACTGGGACATAGTCTAAAGAGGCTTGTCAAACTCTTCGGATGCGAGCTGAGAAGCGATTCGCACCACAATCCAACCACATCCCTGTCAGAAGGTATGTGGATATTTCTTTGAGCTCTTTAGTTTTCAGTTTCTCATCTAGGTGATCTCGATTCTCACCAGAAGCAATCTTTTCATTTCAACTGAAATGTAGCAAGAGTTTTTAAAAATTATGTTCGTGTAAGTTCTTAATGCGACGTGCACCACATTTATGGTTAAGAGGTTGCAAGCCTCTTTTTCTCAATTTGATTATTTGTCACTCCTTCTGAACCAAAGGTTATCTTAGCATAAGAGATTTCCTTTTCAACTGATTGAGTCAAACTACAAGCAGTCTCATTTTCATGTCTGGGATATGAAGGTGAGCTTCATGATGAAAACTCAACTGTACTCCAACCTTCCCTCATTTTGTTCTCAAGCTTTTCGATCTCTGCATAATTTGACTCCAAAATGCCTTTTGAATTTTTTGATAATCGTGCGTCAAATCAAGCGTTTTGGACTACAAGTGGCCAAAATTCTCATGTAATATGAGATATGTAGAAAACCAAAAATCAGGGTCCGGCCATAATTTTCCAATGTCCATACCAAGAGCCTTTCAGAAGATGAAGATGTGGTTGGCTAAAAATTGGATTTGTCAAGTTTCTTTGTCCACTATCTCTTTCATTGATCATACCCAAAGAAAGGGACAACTATTGACACCCCACAATATGAATTAATTTTTGAGCTTTTAATTTTGACAATTTGAAATAATTAGCTTTCAAAAAATATAAAATATATTTTCTCAAATAAATTTTATTTTTATTTTAGGGGTTTTTATTTCGTAATTAATTTAATTATTTCAGGTTGATAATATTGAACTTTTTTTGTAGTCAAATTATTCTATTGAATTCGATTTGATTACATTTAATCGAGTAAGATTGCAATTACTTTGGCGGATTTTTAAATCTAATTCCCTTTGTTATTTTCAGACCAATATTTGTCCATTTTGGACCAAATTTGGCCCAAATCAGCAAAACCCAACCTCAAGATCCCTAAACCCGGCCCAAACCCACTATTTTTTAGCCTACATTATATACATATACTCATTTATACATCACGTGTGGCGGACACGCCCCCCCAATTTCTCTTATTTCCTCATGTGTACATATTCTCTCTCCCCGACTCCCCTTTCTTCTTCCTCTTCATGCGAACAAACCAGCAACAATCCAAACCCAGAAAATGACAAGTCCTCCAACGTTAATCCCACTATTCATCCTCTTCAATTCATACCTACGTGTCACCCTTTCCCTCACCCCTTTACGAGTTCATTGGAAAGAACCTCTACGTGTCTTGATCGTGTGTACTTCTTCAAGAATTGACGGCCAATTCCTTAAATTTGTTAAGTATTGTGGAGGGACTTGGGATTCCCCTTATCCTATTTTATGATTTTGAATTTCAAAAGCCCCAAAACCTGACCCTGACTTCCCCAATTTCCATCTTTTTCCCCTTATATTCTTGCCCTAATTTGGGGCTATATATACCTCGTTTTTCCCAATTTTGAGGTAGCGGTGAATAATCCCAAAAACCCTAGAAAAAATCTAATCAATCTCTACAGTCATTGTTGATTCCCAAAAACCCTATTACAATATATATTCCCTCAAATTAATTTTGAGAAACGGGTTTGTTTTGAAGATTCTGAAATTGAAAGTTCTTGGTCTTGAGCTGGTGTAGACAAATCGGTACTTGTGGTGGTGTGAGTTGATCTTCAATCAAGCTCGTCGTTCCAGTTCCTACTCTTCAAAAGGTAATAGTCGAGATCCTACTCCTTTCAGTTCTGATTCGAGTACAACTATTAGATTATGTGAAGATTGTATAACTTCTTTAGTTATGTGTTAGAAATAGTTGTGTCATGATGGTTGGTTGGTTATATCGTGCTGAAGTTGTTCCTATTTCTATTGAGTATGTTGATTATTACTGTACTTGTAGTTTTTCTATTCATATTAAGGTCAAAATTTTCTGCTTTAGGAGCTTTGCTTTCGTTTAGTCTAAAATATGACTTGTTAGGCTTGAAGATGCATTGATGATACTAAAACTCCGGACGGTTTCCAGCAAACATATCCATTCCACACTCTAAATACTTAGATTGAATCAATAATTAGAGATCTGAAGTAAACCAAGTTTGCAACCTTAGGATTATAGATGAAACATTGCAATGAACATAAATTCACTCAAATTAACATTAATATAGTCAAAATATTGAGGACCTTGCATAGAAAATAAAGACTCATATTATTCACACACACCCAACATAGGAGTTTGGCCACTCATGCTTGAAAATGAAGATTAAATATAAAATTCAATAGTTGAGTACATGGGTAATAAGGATCACAAGATAAAAGTTGATTTAAACAAGCTAATCTCTTCAATTTGTTCTTCCACAAGCTTGAAACCCTTTAACCCTTGTACTATTGAGCAAGAATGTTATAAATACCCTAATCTCACACTCTCTTTCTATTTGTAAAAACTGAAGTGAACGATATGTACAATGTCTTTTCCAATATGCTTAGATAGTCCATGCAAAATTATGAGAGTTTGTGCACCAAGTTGCCACTCGATGGTCAAGGTCAGCTATCACCGATCGCTTCGATGATGCACCAAATGTGCATTTGACTACTTTTCTATGCATCTCCTTGGAGGCTTGAGTCTCTATAATATTAGATGATGGTCTATAACACCGCAAATCATGTTCTGCAACATGGCAATGTTCCTTCTACGTCGCCCTTCTATAATGAGCTTGGGGTCCTTACTTTTGTAACATTAGGCAGTCCCTCTAGCCATTCGGCAATACGCCAAATATGTTTTGTGACTTTCATTCTAACAGCCTTCCTTGCATGAACTTGAGAATTGGTTGTTGAAATATTAGGCGGTCTCATTGAGGGTTGGGCGATATGCTGACTAGGTTGGTCATAAAACTTTTATTCACCTTTTTCACACTTTTTCTCCTTTTTGATGTTTTATTGAGTCTTGCCCATTTGTGCACTTTTAGCTCTATTCCTGACATAACACTTGCATATTAATTAGTATTTCGACATAATAGGACAATGAGAATAATATTTCATTACATTTTAACCCAAACATGAGTCCGAGAAATGGACTCATCAACACCTCCAACTTAAGCCTTATCTTATCCTCAAGCAAGTTAAACATCAATCAATCCAATTTAAAAGCTTGAAAAAATGGTCATGCGGAGTAACACATATAAGTCCACCTTTGTCATCCACCATCTAACTCCCATGAAACACTTATGTGATTTTCAAGCCTCAAGAGATGACTAAGGAATAATCAAAACATAGTTACACTCACAGTTGTTCATGTAGCTACTGTTCACTACCTAAAAGCATCACCATTTGCCCTCACGCCAAAGAAGATCCTGTACACACAAGAGTATAATATTATCTTAAAAGGATCTCTTCAACACTTACTCTCCCAATTGAGAAATAGAATGTAAGCTCCAACACATAGGCTTGCGCTTATTCTCAATGTGAGTTCATTTGATTTCATTCCAGACTAGGATCCCAAAAAACATTGTTTGGGTTGTAATGTAGGGTTAAAGTTGGGGTAGGATACATATGGGTATTAGTAGCTCATACATCCTTGAGCTCTACACATTATTTTCATGCTTATAAATCCTTTTATCCGTATTTCTTTTTCTCTATTATTGACACCTCTTTTGCTTTTGATCTTTCATCCTAGGTGTCTCCCGTTTTTCCACTTTCTTTCAACAATTTTTAGAGGCTCTTCTTTTCCAAGCAATTCTTTTACAGTTCAACAATTTTAGCTTTTTCATATATTTTATCTTTTTTTTTATCACTTTTAGGACTCCTCACCATTCTTTCTTTTCCTTTTTCTTTCCTTAACTCTTACATAGGAGATGCCCCCTCTTTCTACCAATACACCTAATTTGGCCTTTGCCATCACTTTTCCCTTTTTGAGCTCAAGGAGGGATTTGTAAGGAAGAAGAAGGAATTTTCTTTCACAAATACAAGTTGAGGCTACATTGTCCCCAAAGAAAGGGTCAAGGCTCAAGAGGGTTTCACTAAGCAATCAATTCATTGTCATATTTGAGGTCAACATGGCCAAAGTGGATTAAAGAGAACCAAAGGAGGCCTAAGGTTATTTCCTAATGTAGAATCAACCAAATCACTCTTCTAAACAAATTGGGCAAGTTGTAGATGTTGCAAAACATGACTTTCAACAAAATTCCTCATCTCACAATGGCAAGATGGATTCACATTCAAACAATGGCAACACACTTATAACTTTTGATCATCGCATATCTAAGCTCAATTACTCATATAGTCAAATCAAGATGCATCAAATCCATACTCAAATTAATTTCTAAAGAAAATGACTAATTCATGAGTTAATACATGCTCCTCATCCATGGCACCATTCGCAGTTGAATGTTTTTTCACATATGATGGGGTTTGCCACACAATAAGGTCATCATTCGCTATCAATCATCTATTCATCTCAAAAAGAAGAAAATAAAAAATAGATAAAAAATACTAATCTATTACAATCCAAATTAAAATTAAAATTGTTTACAAATCAAAAAGTGAGCGATTAATCACACTACAACCATCAAAATTACAAGTTCCCAAATCAAGAGGCAACACGAATAAAAAACGTTCACCTAATAATTAAGAATAATAGACATAAGGTGAAGGAGTGAGTTTAAAAATCCCCCTGATACACTTTGTGTTGTACTGAAGTTGAGATTGAAGAGAGCACAACTACCCTGGCTTACCCCAGATTTTCTGTAATTGCCGTAGGGGTGACTTATAACCTGGCGAACATTCTTTTCGTACTTGCTTTTTTCTTTGCCATCCTAGCTTCAAATTAGTTGGACAAAGTCTTCTCTCTAGCCTTCTCAATCGCTACATTGTGAGGATCCTTCATGGCCTCACACTTGTTCTTGAAACATTACCCTTAACCTTCATATGTAGGTAAGGGTATGTGTTTTGCCTTGAGTTGGCCATGTAGATTTCATTTTCTGGTGTCTATCTGAGGATATAAGCCACCTTTTCCCCTTGAACAAGGAACTCTAAAGGGAAAATTTTCTTTCCAAATTTTATCACACCATTCATCATTGAAACCTTTAACTCTATCTGACCTATCAAGCAAAACTAGGCAAATAGTATGAGATAAAGGCAACAATAGGAAAATTCAAAAAAAAGATCTTGGCATTTGGGGTCATTTAGTCCACCCTACCATTTTCGCGAGTCAGCAAACGTGTTTGGCAGTCACAAATGTCCTTCACAGAATTTAGCAATAAGTAGAGTGCAAAAAACTATCACATTCACCAATGCTTGAAATTGATCAGTGATCCACTGAATTAGTTTAGCGGTTTAAAGGCCCATCACCAAATATAACAGAAATAACATTCAAATGGATATAATCATAGGTGATGTGTTTGTCTTGTCACCATATTGCTTAGTTACCTTAGATGGTTTAATTGACAACTTTATATGCAGATCAACAGCCAAGAATCCACAAACTCCTTAAAATTTTTTAGATTTATAGAAACAAAATAAGGAGTTGTTTCACATCATAGGCCTATATTTAATCTGTCAATCATCTCACCTACATGATATTTGTTAAACGACCACTTACCCTAAAGAATGAAGTCACCAAATCTATCATAGGGAGAGTTTAAGTCGTTTCTACTAAAATAAGGGACTACTCAAACTTCACCCAGAGATTCAAAAAGCGAGCTATTACAACTAATATAAAAAGAATTTTTTAGTTTGTAGAGATCAATCATTAGAGGCAATATAGGGTCACTTATCACATTCATGCTTTTCTCTTTACAAATCAACTGTGATAACTCAATGTATCCGAAGGCGCATCCAATGAAAATCAAAATTTAAAAGCATAAATTATGAACAAAGTCTAGGTACCCACATCATGCATCACACAATTTTTCACAAATTATGAACAAAGTCTAGGTACCCACATCATGCATCACACAATTTTACTCCCCAAACCTATTTTCATGATAGCATCAAGTTCAATCGAAATGAAATCACATACTAGAAGTAGCATATGCTAACAATGAAAGTAAAAACAATACTGGTGAAGTGACTTGCATCAATCCTAGTGAGAGAAAAAGAAACGAAATTAGAGTGAAGTGAAAAGAGTGTGTGGATGGTGTGTTCTAGACAAAAAGGAGGTAGGGAGATGAAAAACTGAAATAAATTAAAGAAATATTAAGGGGCCAAGGTAGTGACACTCGGTGATATGCCAATTGTGCATAAGCCTACTTTTTCTTACTCACTTTGAATCTTATTCCACGGTCCAAAAAGTAGGTTCACTATGTATTGCCAAATAAATTCGGAAGTATGCCAAGTTACCACTTTGACTGCCTAAATATGCAGGAACTCACCCTATCAGTTTCCCCTAAAATGTAGGCAAAGTTGAAGTCACCTTCTTCATATGGTGCTATGCCAAGTTGCAACTGAGTCCCCCATATTCTACGGCAACCTGAGCCTCTTTAGGGGTCATAAAGCACAAACAAAATCAAAATGTTATTACAATTTGGCGGCATGCTAAATTTCCATGGAGACCACCTAAATTGAAAGCAACAAAGGGAGCTTGTCGATGAGACAAAGGTAGGCAAACAAGTTGTCTCTTTTTTTATTCGGCAATATGTCTGATTGGAACCAAGAACCATCAAATTTGATAGCAACTCCATATTCATCGAACGACCCAAAAAGTAGTTAAAGTTGAGGTCGCCGATGTTAGTCAGTGTTTCTTCTATTTTGAGCATGTCATTACTTATCTCTGTGCCTCATTTTTCAATATAAAGATCTACAACCATCAACACATGTTATTCTAAATCAACTAATACTTGGGTTACCTCCCAATAAGCACCTGATTTTATGTCATGGTATAACGATGTCTGTTACAAGTCAAATCTTATTCACATACATGACATTAACCATCTAGACATCTAGTGGTTTGCCATAGTATTCTTTTAACCTTTGACCATTCCTCTTAAATATCTCCACTTTATGATTTTCAACTTCCATAACACCATTAGCGAGTACTTCACTAATCTTAAAAGGTCCAGACCACGTTAACTTGTGTTTTCCAATAAATAAATGCAGCGTTGAGTTATAGAGCATCACCAGATCCCCTTCAGCAAATTCCCTTTTCAAAATCTTTAAATCATGCCACCTTTTCATTTTCTCCTTATACAGAGCCAAACGTTTAATAAGCTTCCAAGCTAAACTCATCCAATAGATGGAGCTAGGTTGGTCTAGCTTGTAGAGCTTCATCGTACTTGAAATTGATCCTTTTAAGAGCCCACAAGGCTCGGTGTTATAACTCTACAGGCAAATGGCAATCCTTTCCAAACACCAATTAATAAGGTGATATGCCAATGGGAGCTTTATACGCTGTCCAGTAAGCAGATAATGCATCATCTAACTTTTCTGGATAATCGCTCTGATTTTGAAATGTCCCACATGTGCTTCAGAATGCCCTATAATTATAATTTCCATATATTTCAACATCCATGCGTGATTTTGAAAATACGACTTCATATTCTTGATTAGGGGAAAAAATTGAGTGAAAAATAGGTATAACTCGGATTTTGGAAGATACATAGCAGAAAATAATTTTTGCTAATTTTTGATTTCCAATGGATTTCTGCGCCCAGGGTGCGACGTGGCTGGGGTGCACTACTATGTAATCCTAGATCTATGTGTTGTCCATGACATGCTAGGGGCGTGAACCATTGTATTATTTTTATTGGTTTTTGTTTTTTGGCCAAGGTCATTGGGGTTATAGCCCCATGCCCACTTAAATATAAAATCACCAATACTTAGCAATTTTTCAACTCTATAACTCACAAAAAACCCTCTCTCAAACCCCTCTAAGACTCTATCAATTCTCTCATTCAAATCTAAGGATCCCAAGCTCAATTTTGGGAATTAAGAATTCATTTCAAGCTCTAAGACTACTTCAAGTTCATCTCCAAGAATTCAAGGTTTAAGGTATATAGGTTTTATCCATTGGGTCCTTTCGCACATAGAGCCCAACCTTTTTTTTTTTTTATGAAAATTGCATGTTTTCAAGTTGTGTTACCTATGGGTATCTCTTATTATGGATTATGAATATATATC
>JAOTQJ010011141.1:0-17896 GCA_025642045.1 Solanum sejunctum
GATCATGAAACCCATTGATAATCTTAAACTTGAACTCTCAAAGTGATGCCTTGAATAAAGAAGGCTTGATGAAACATGAATAATGAAGTGAAAAGTAATGATAATGAAAAATGAATTACATAGATTGGATTGGGTGTCACGTTCCGACACAAATATTGGATCGTGTGTCACGTTTCGACACAAATATTGGATCGGGTGTCACATTCCGACACATATATTGGATCGGGTATCACGTTCCGACACAAATATTGGATCGAGTGTCACGTTTTGACACATATATTGGATCGGGTGTCACGTTTTGACACAAATATTGAATCGGGTGTCACGTTCGACGCAGATATTGGATCGGGTGTCACGTTCCGATACGGTAATAATAAAGGAAAACATATTAAAACAACTTAATATACTCAATGTCAAAGAACCTATCTCCCCAAAAAAGTGTGAATTTGAGGCATGAGTCCTCATGTGCGTCATTGATATCGTTGATTTATTATGTACTTGTTCTTGTTGTTGCTTCCTATTAAGTGTTATGAATTATCCCTTGCTAAGTATTTTATGCAGGTGTGGTGGTAGGGGTTTGTTTGGAGTGTTAGGGGTACCAGTATTCTATTTTACTTAACTTTGTATTTATTAATTCGCTTGCTGGGTACCACGTGGTATTTTGGTACTCATCCCTTGCTTCTACACTCATGTAGGTGGTGAATTCGGACAGTGAATAGTATTTCTGAATCTGCTGACAATTCTCAGGAGACGTAGAGAGATAGCTATTGACATCTGGCTGACTCTCTTGTTCCTATTTCTTCTGTACTTGTTCTATTTGAGAAGAAGAACGATTTGGACTTGTATTTCCTTGATTTTCTGTATTTTTAGTGGCTTGTACACGTGACAACCAATCCTTGGGTGGGTTTTAAGTTTATGAAAATTCTCCATTTTAATTATTTATTTTAGTTAAAAATACTTCCGTACGTTATATTTATTATCCCTGGGTTAAGGCTGACTTGTTCTGGTGGGATTGAGCAAGTGCCATCACTCCCATTTTTTGAGTTGTGACAGACATTCTCAACCATCTCATGCTTAATGCAGCCATTCACTATCAACCCATGGAAATCCTTCATGTTGCCACATACATTCCGAAGAATCTCATATTGAGTTACTAATGGAAACCTCTTTTCAGCCCGATACTTGCACAGGTAATAGAGATTCAAGAGGAGGAAGTCCAATTGATCATCCATCATGGTTGCATTTGATTTAGAACGATGATGCAAGCTGATATAGTCATCCATATTATTGACGAGGCTAGGAATGACATGATGCATGTTGTATTTACACTTGACGTTGTTGTCAACGTCGTCCAAAATTGATCGAAGCAGATTCTCAACCTCTTGTCTTTCGCCAGTCATTATATCTTCAAACTGCTCCAAACCAGAATTAGAAAGCTGGACATATGTACAAATAAATGTCAGCTTATATTTCAGCTTTTCAATTAGATCCACATCAACAGCTTTTTGATCCTCCTCATTCGTTAATGTCTCCATGAAATTGAGAACATTGGCAACATCCTTGTGAAGAGCAGAAAATGATACCTGTTAAAACAGAAACTGTTAGTATTGATTATGTATATAGTAAGATAATGATCCAAGTAAATATAATATGACATACCTCTAAGTTGCTTGCTTCCCCTTTGCCTCTTTCCATGACAGTAGAGTGCCTTTCGAAATTCTCCAGATCTAATGTAGATAAGAAATTTAAACATACCGTTATACCTATGCAGTTGATGAAAAATCGGATATGTCTGTTCTGTGAATGATATAGTCCTTCCAACAAACTATTAGCTTGTAAGATTTGTGTGGAGAAGAAGATAGTAAGAAAATGACCAAAAAAAACTCAGTCAGCTGACATTGGCATTCTTTGTCAAGTTGGGAACATTACCATTCTCAACTTTCTAAATATAGATAGCTGAAAGGAGTTGTGCAATGAGCTATTTAAATTGTTTACACAGAGTAATAATTGAATTTCCGTAGTTTCCTAGACCAAATAATGATGGCTTTCGCTCATTCAATCTTCATCAGGAAATTGCAACCTTGGTTCTAGGTAACTCTACAATTTCTGCTTATTTATGTAAATTGAAAGAGTTATGGGATGAGTCCGAAACCTTAAAAAAACCCTTTACTGACTGTAACTATGAAAAACAGTGAGATTTTCTGATTCACCAAAGACCGAAATTATATCAATTTCTCATTGGCTTATGATTCTTACATGCAAGCAAGAAGTCAAATCGTGCTTATGACTGCATTCCCTAGTACGAGTCAAGCCTACTCCGTGCTTATGAGTGATGAAATCTATTAGACTGGGTCATAGTCCCACATTGTTGTTATGGATTTGGGAAATTCTCCCCTCATGAGCTAGATTTTGGGGTTGAGTTAACCAAGGTGTGAGATCTTTGCATAGTGTCAGAGCCAAGGTCCATCCCCATTTGCGCTCGCAGTCCTGACTCCGCTGGGCCTGTGTGTGAAGGAGGGTGTTGGAGTGGATCGAGGTCCCACATTGCTAGGGAATGGACTTGTGGCATGCTTATATGGACTTGAGCAATCCTCTCCTTATGAGCTAGTTTTGGGGGTTGAGTTAGGCTAAGGTGTTATGTCTTTTACAATAGCCTAGGACTGCTTCTGCCTCAACTAGTGTACTTGGGGCACCTCCTCTGTCTAATCCCGGAATTTATGAAAATCCTGCTTATGTAGTTCTAGGACTGGCAATGCCACTAGTAATGTCACAAGGTTGAACAAGAACGGTAACGTGCACTGAGAGTTCTGTAAGCTGAGAAACACCTGAGGACAAGTGTTTCAAGAAATAAGGGGGAGTTCCTGCTGCTAATGCTTACAATGTTTTGATTGATGATTCTTCCTCAAATGCTCAGTCTACTGGTCGAGGAAGTCAGATGAGTCGTCCTTTCATTTTCACAATATGAGAAATATTGGAGAAAATATTATCAAATTGTATATCTGCATTATTACATTGAGACCTACACCACATTATACTACTTTCCAACAAGGACACTACAATACAGTTGATTTTTCTAAAAGAATGAATGGGGCTGCAAAAATATTGAAATAGTCTCTCAATGATGGATTGAAATAGTTTCAATATCTTTCAATAATTTTATTAAGCATTGAAAGACTTTAAATAGCCAACATAAAATAAAATGTTAAATAATTTGAAATTTAAAATAACCTAAAATATTTCAATAACTTAACTAAAATTCAAAATTATCTTAAACTAAATAATTTATTTACCTCTACTAGCCCCACCTCACCCCAAACCTCTTACTAGCACTCCCTCCACCCCATCCCCACTCACAAAAAAATTAAAAAAAGTTATTTTTAAAATATTTTAAATTTTAAAAATTTTAATTTTTTATCCACGCTCAATTTCATATTTTTACTCTTTAGCCAAAAATAAAATTTTCATTCACTAACCAAATAAGAAAAAATATTTTTCGAAAATTATTTTCTATTCACTAACTAAATATGAGAATATAAGTTAAAAACAACTTGTTTTCCGAAAAACAATCTCTACCAAACAAAACCCTAGGGGAAAATAGAAAAAGTGATACTTTGAGTCTATACTAAATAATGCTTCTTCAAAACTGAACTGGAAACTTCATTCCAAAAATATGCACATTGATGCAAACCTTATAAGATACGGAAACTTAAAACAAAAGATTAAATGCAATCCAATAATTCTTTATGGATTTCAATTCGATTTTAGTTTAGGGATACATGAACTTTTTTTCCTCTTTAATTAGCACAGAGAGAAATAATGTTTAACTCAACTAGTTGAAGATGATGTTACCTTTAGCAATAGAAGCCCTTTGGTTGAGAAATAATGGCAAATAGAGTTTGTCTGCTAAATGAAGAAGCAAATAGGTAGATCTAGTCCAAGATTATTCAAATACCACTGATTGGTTTTAGTACTATTCCGTCCGTCTTATTTTATATGACATTATTTGATTTGATATGATACATTATTTAAGAAAAAAAAAAGTAAAATTTTTAAAATTTATAAAATAAAATTATTTTGAAATATTTATATACTTAATAATTATTTAATTAAGAATAGAAAAATTAAAATTAAATAATTTTTAATTAAAATAAAAAATATTTTTTTTAATGACGTAAAATAAAGTATTATATAAAATAAAATAAAACAGGGGAGTATTATTTATTAATTGTTGAGAAAACAAGAGACTTGTGTTTGTTTTGTGGATGTTGGTGTAGGTGTTCCCGTGACCAGATGTCCAAAACACATTGCTTTTTGTAATTGCCTAAAGGCATCTCCCACTCAAAACATCAAATCACTTTGTAAATCAACTCTAAATTTTACAATCTCATTTTTTTCTCTTCATTATTATATAATCATTTTTTATTTCATTTATTTCTCATTTTATAAAATAAATTCATTCTAAAATATTTACCATATATGATTTCATTCTCATCTTTTATAGTTGTTTAATACAAAATTATTTTGTACGCATATTGCTAGCAAAATAACTCAGAATATAACTAAAATCATAACTATATATCAATAAGAATAGTTTTAAAAAATAGACTCAAATCTAACATTGACTTATTCTTTGTGAAACATCCCACATGTAGCTTCAAAAGCCTCAAAATTGTAATTTTCAGAGATTTAAAAATTCATACCTAATTTCAAAAATTCAACTTCATATTCTCAATCAGGAGACAAAATTGAGTAAAAAATGGGTATAAATCAAATTTTAGAAAATCAGTAGCAAAAAATAATTTATGATAATTTTTCGAGAAATAGTGCCTGTTTGCGTCGTGGCCACAACGCGCCAAGGGCGCGGACTAGTGTTACTTGGTCTCCGCGGCATGACGCGGACAGTGTAAATTTTCCTTATTTTTCTTACTTCGTCCATGGGCATTGAGGTAATAGCCCAATGCCCATTTAAATGTGAAATCTCCTATACTTAGCCATTTTTCTACTATATAACAAACAAAACCCTCTCTAAAACCTTCCGACACTTTATCAAAATTTTCCATATAAATCCAATGATTTCAAACTCACTTTGGATCTCAAGAACTCAATCCAAGCTTCAAGTCTCCTTCAAAGTTTACATCAAGAAAACTCAAGTTTAATGTATGTGGGTTTCATCCATTGGGTCCGTTCACCTATGGAGTCCAACCTTCTCTTTTTATGAAAATTGCATGATTTCAAGTTATATTATGAATTTTGAAAAAAAAGTTATGTTGGAGTTTTATCAAATATTGTTGATTATGCATGAATATCTATTTTGATCTTATACTATTTTGATTTATGTTTATTGAGATTATACATGATTTGAGCTTTGAAAACTATGAACTATTGTGAAGTTTTAATGTGAAATTTATCATAACCAAGATGAGGTTTTACTTATGATATTGGTAGACTGATTTAAATGATTTTGAAATACATTGATCTCATTATTTTATGGTCCATACACTTGAATTTGCATGATTTTAGAGCATGTGTCCATCAAGTGTTTGATAAAATATCATGACAAGAATTCTTAAGCCATTGATGGGATATTGCAAGTTTTTACATGTCAAGTGATTTTAAGATGACTATGGGCTTTCAAGCATGTGTTAAATTCATGAAAATATCTATGATTTCACAAGTTACAAGTTAAGCCATATTTCAAGATTCTTACCTCTTGTGAGTCATTCATGTTAAAGCAAGGGTTCATGCATGATTATACACTCGTATGTTTTCAAGTTAGGCTCACCATTAGAGGTCAACATGTTTCAAGAGCTACCCGTGTCATGTTTCATGTCTCTTACAAGTTATTAAACTTATGATTATTTTAAGTATTTCGTGGGATTAGGCTTATCATCGATTGAGTACTTTAGAAGGGGACTCAACCCAAGGGGTCCTCATATAAAGTCTTTACTCTCTAAACTATGTGCCAATATAGGATTGTACTTTACCCTTGCAATACTAATGGATCCATCTAGTGCACTTTTACATGTTTATCATGTTTGGTTCACATTCCCAAGTCGACCATACCTAGCTGGGGGGCATCATGCCCGTCCACCTGACCGAGGGGGTGTTATACCTTGGATTCCAAGTTTTAGCTACTTGGTCTATGTCGGTTAAGATCTCCTCCTACATGTATTTATGATATATATGTTTTATGCAAGTTAAATGTTTTACCAGCATGTTTACTTCAAGCACTAATCATATATGACATATTGATATTGTATCTATTGTCTATATCTTATGCATTTTGATTATTGGTATATGTCTATGTTGCATTGCATCCCGCATATTTAGTATATTCAGACATACTAACACATACTTTATGCCTAAATGATATCACAATGTAAGGACCGTAGCTCCATTTGATCATCCTCCTCCTTTACATGACTAGTTCGATCCTTTGAAGCAACCCTTTGTGAGTCCTCAACTCCGAGGACAATGTCTACTCATTTCATGCTTTCTTGAGACTCTTTATTTATGTTGAACAATTACCATTATAAGGGTTAGCCCGAGGATTGTCTTGGCCCCGCTTCATTCTAAATGTAGAGGTGTTGTCAGATATTATGTGTATACACTTTCAATTTAGGCTTATCTAGTATTTTCTATGTTTATGAAGGTTTTCCCTTAGTCCTAACTTCCTTTTTCATACTCGAGTCTTATTTATATTTATTCTACTTTCGCAACCAAGGATGTGTGCATGTTATGATCAAGAGGCTTGTTTGGGGTGTCTTTGGACTTCTCATTCGCCATGTCACATCTAAGTCCTAGGATTGGGCCATGACAAACGTGGTATTAGAGCATTAGGTTGTTGATGGTCCTCAAAATTCCAACACACCACCTCGATTAGAGTCCTATTCATCATTGTGAAGTGTGCCACAACTATGAATGAGAGGCTATGAGGCATTTTAGGAAATATTTCCCTTCTTCATGATTTATGCCGCGCTTTAGAAGTTAAGGCAAGGCTTTTCCCTCTAATGAATGCTTTTTGCTATTCTAGATCATATAGATTCCAAGAGGAAGACTAAGGATAGCCCATACACCCGAGGAGAAACCTACCCCTCTTGCTCCCCAAGCTTCTCAAGATGGGGAGTGTCCCAAGATGAATTCTGAGATGCTATTACGATATTGGCCTATGCTATGACCAATCAATTAAACCAAGGGGCCCAAGCTCCTTATGCTCCTACTATGGCTTCAAGGGTGAGAGTCTTTACTAGAATAAACCCTCCGGGGTTCCACGAATCCAAGGTAGATGAAGATCCCTAAGTGTTCATAGATAAGGTGTATAAGTATCTATCCATCATGAGGGTAAACTTGAAGGAAAAAATGGAGTTAGCGGCCTACCAACTCAAAGGTGTGGCCCAAATTTGGTTCACTCAGTAGAAGTTGGAGAAGGGGATTGGCAATGCTATCTCTTGGGAAGAGTTCAAAGCCACATTCCTCAACCGGTTCTTTCCTATCGAGCTAAGAGAGGCTAAGATGATAGAGTTTATGAATCTTATGGAAGGTTCTATAAGTGTGAGGGAGTATGCCCTCAAGTTCAACAAGTTTTCCAAGTATGCTCCATATTTGGTGGCCGACCCTAGAGCTAGGATGAACAAATTTGTGTCGGAAGTGTCTGACTTGGTTGATGAAAAATGTTGTACCGCTATGCTAGTAAGTGATGTGGACTTGTCTCGGTTCATGACTTATGACGAGTAACTAGAGAGGGAAAAGCTTAGAAAGAAAATGAGTGGTGGGTCTAAGAGAGCTCAATATGAAGGTGGTTTCTAAGTTTCTAAGGCCGACTAGCTTCCTCAAGGCTACAAGTTCCAAGGTCAAGGGTCATCCAATGCTTCTAATAAGAAGTTTGCCGATAATAGGGTGTCTAACCCAAGATTCCAAGGTGGTAATGGTGGAATGACAAATCCTAGATGCCCAAAGTGTGAAAGGAGTCATAGTGGCCCATGTTTGAGAAATTCTAACGCTTGCTTTTGATGTTCACGCTCCAACAATAAAGTTGTTGCTATCAAGTATAAACCTGCCCATGTTTGAAAAATTTCTATGCTTGCTTTTGATGTTCACGCTCAAATAGTAAAGCGGTTACTATCAAGTATAAACCTAACCAGAGGCTAGGGTCGAATCCATAGGGAATACGAGGCTGACCATATTAACTCACCAATAATCACTTCAAGTATCAATCGGTTATATTCTCTAAAAAGAGGTGAGGGGGGTTTGCAATAGATTTGTAATTAACTAAAATACTAAACTAACTAAAACAAAGAGACAATCAATTTGAGGGACAACTTGAGAATTGTGTTCCCCATGACTTTCTAACTCAAATACCCTAAATAACATAATCCTAATTGAGACATTGCATGCAGCATGGTAACTTAGATTCTTTCAGCCCTCTTGTGAAGGTGAAGGTCGAATTTCACCATGGTGCTTGGTCAGCAACCATGGTATGCCAACTAACTGTTACTCATTGTTCCAGTCAATCTCCCCTTGGTCAGGTTTAATTGATTAGATGAGAACATATCAATCGAATGTTGTCACCTATTTTCTTTTTCTATTCATCACTACCTTGGTTAAGATCGTGACACTAGACGAGTTTTGGTGTTGTCCACTACCAAACAACAAGCAATCTAAAGGAAAATGGAAAATACATGCAAATACCCAATCAAAGAAATGTAAATAATCTGAGTTATTAGGAGCTAACTATTCATGTTTCCCAACTACTCATGGCTAGGGCCAAATCACCAACAATGAATAAAATATACATGGTTTAGAGTTTACCCCAAAGAAAATGAAGAACTATAACCACCTTGATGTTGAAATCACAAGATTGAATAATGGAGTTGAATTACAAGTGATTTCAGATCCCCCAAATTGGGTAAGTGAAAATCTAATTATCTACACTAAACCCTAGAAAATTCTCTCAAATATTTTAAGAGTATTGTGGAATCTAATGTTTCTGATTTCTCTCTTTCAAAAACTCTATCATAAACTATTTATACTATTTACAAAATGACCCTAAAATAAAATAGAAAATCCAGCTGGCAGTAAATACGACAAGCAGGTACGACTCATAGGGTGACCTACGAGTCGTAATCAGCTTTCGTAGTCAGCACTTAACATTTTGAACTTGACTCCTATGATCCATGCCACAAGTGTTGCCTGGTCTATGACTCGTAAGGTCTTCTCATAGTCCATGGTTGCAGTTTCTGGTCCAATTTTCAACCTTTCTGGAAATGGCTACAAAACCCAACTCTACGATTTGTAGTGAGACCTACTACTCGTAGGTTGGTCTCGTATAGCTGACCTTCACTTCTCAAATTTTTGATGTTTGCACACTAAAAATGGCTATGAGGGCACAATATGATTCATAGCTTGGGTTACGACTCGTTGGCAGCTCGTATATCTTGAACTTTATCAAAATCTGCAATTTTCTTCCAAAATCATGCCAACCTGTATTTTCTGCACAAGTAACACAAAAAATACAAAAAACATAAAAATTCATATGAAAAAATTACAAAATTCCTTGTTTTAGGCATCATATGTGTTGTATTTGATAGCACATCAACACCCTCAACTTAGAACTGTTGCTTGTCCTTAAGCGATAGCTCGATCTAAATAGACAATAAGCAATAAATAGCAATCATTCCAATGGCATATATTTCTCTCAATGTCAACTTAGGTACCCAACTCTCATTTTCAAAAACTGATTGAGTAGTTACCAAGCAAATCAAGGCACATTGATGCATCTGACAATCCAACTATAACAAGCTAAGGAACATCTACAATCCACAATCACTGAATAAGTCATACGCCAATCATGAATGCAAATGCCCTCACAGAAAAGAAGTTCCTCTATTTCACTCAGTAAGCAATCAAAGAAGGTTGAGGGACTGTGCAAGCATACTCACCTTCACAAATGAGATTCATGCATGATGACCAACACCATAGGCTTGGACATATACTTTCTCTGGACTATTGATTAGATGGATCAAGATCACTTTAGGACTTCATAGGCTTGTAACGTCAGCTCAAAGGGCTTTGGTAAGGTATTTTGGACAATTAGTGACTAAAAGTCATCCTTAAACCACGTTTTTCAGCACTTTCACCTTAACAACTCAACCATTTTTATTTTGTCCTCCCTTATTTTTTCATTTTTAAGCTTTTTCAGGTAATTTGTTTTTCTTTTTCAATTGTGCCTCATTTTTGAACTCATTTTGCTATTTTTCACATTCTAAGGCAATTTTTCTTCTTTTTCTCTTACCCAACACATGATTTTCTCTTCTTTATTTCATTCCCAACTAATCACCTCATTTTTGCTACTATACCTCAATATAAACCACCCTCAACTTAGGCGTTTGGCCTGAGGTGAAGTACACAATATTCATTCCCTAAACCAGGGCTACTTTTGGTAGACACCCTCAATTGAGGCTTTTTGCCTCAAACAAGGTTCACATGTTCAATGACAGATCATGGCCAATATCAAGTGTTTTCACTAAACAAGGCTAGGCTAGCTAGTTATCAAGAAAGAAAAGGGAAATGTAAGACTCAAACATTTAGAACAAGGAGTAAACTCCTTCATTAGGTAGGTCATTTAGGCAAAAGTGGACTAAATTAAAGAACAATGGCCTAAGAACCTTTCCTAATCAACATAATCTCCAATGCAATCTCAGAGTAACAAGGCAAGTTCTAAATCAGTATACAATGCATAAATATGACAAAATTAGATCACAAAAACATATGATATTGCATACACAATCAACATAGACTCACATGTCATGCTTCAAACATCAACATGCCTTCTCTTCATCAGAACAAACATTGCCAAACTAATCACATGCCTGATTGTAATAGTAAGCAACAATCCCAAAAATTTTGTAGGTACCCATTTTCAAAACATGAAATAATACCATTCAAGACTATATGCATGGCAAAAGTCATAATCGCCATATATCTACAAATTATCTACAACATCTAAACATGATGGTTCAACAGAAAGTAAAATCCTCCTCAAGGAAAAAGAAGTACGATAAGAAAACCTTGAGATATAAAACATAGGGTAGTTATAGACTGAAGGCTACTCAAAATTCACCCTAGTCCATAACTCCCCATACCCCACAAAAAAATTGATACTTTGTCCTCAAAGTAGACATATATATATATATATAAGAAAAAATAAAATAAAAACCAATCATCCAAAAAAGAGATAAAACAAATTATCCAAAAACCACGGTAAAAATATAGTGTCTTAATGAGAACAAAGTATCCTAAAGTAGTAAGCATGGGGGTCAAAAATAGCAAATATATGGTGCTCAAGCACCGACATCCATCTGGTCCTAGGGCTCTCTCTACTCCTGGGTGATCTAGGCTACAACTAAACTCGAGGTGCTAGCTCCATGTAAATGCTGCTGCTCCCGAGCCTTCCTCTGCTCCTCTGCTCCTCTGTTAGTATAGACTCTCTCACCACCAAGTCAGTAAGGGTCTCCTCTAACTCTGCCTCTTCCTTAGTAGTCCTAGGTGTCTTCTGGGCCATATCTGCATTAGCTGCCTCCAAAGGCCTCTTCCCCTAGGCACGTGGGTAATCCTCGAATAAGTCAATCAGGTCCTCACCCTCAGGTACCTCCTCCAGGGCTACTATCAAGGCGACTAATGATGACATCAAGTTGACCTTGAACTTGGCCAACTCCTGCTGAACGACAACTAGGTTTATAGGTCGTGCCCCCTCAAGCCTCTTCTGGACCCCGACCTCGAAAGCGTTGACTCTGGCATCCACTGCAACAACTCTCTGGTCCACAACCGATAAGGTGAATGCCTTGTCTCTCTCTTCCAAAGCTCAGACTATTTGGTGAACCCATGGCTTGATCTGATTCATCAACTTGCCCAACTATGCCTGTGTACTAGTCAACCTGCGTACCTAAGCCCGAAAAGCAAAAGAAGACATAATAGGGAAGTTTACAGAAGTAACCTGAGTAGTAGATGGCTCTAGTGCAGGTGTATCTATGGAGGGCATCGCCTCAATATCAACTGCTGGAGGTTGCTCTGGTATAACTAGAGTGGAGGTGGTGGGAACTAGAGTTGACTTCTTAGTAGCTGGCTCGAGAGGAAATGGCTCAGGCATGAGAGGAGAAGCTGCTCTCTGGAGGGTCACTGGCTTCTCATCAGCTTAATGCATTAGAGGATCGTAGTGAATAAAAAATATTTTTTGGACATCTGTTCATGTGAATACATATACCAAGTTCCACAAAATAAATAAAAGTCTCTTATTTTTATCAACAATTAATAAAGAATAGTACTAAAACCAATGAGTTGTATTTTCCGATCTTCCTCTTCATTTAGCAAACAACTCTTTTTGCTATTACTTCTCAAACAAAGGGCTTCTATTGCTAAAGGTAACATCTCTTCATCATTAAAAGATTTTTCTTTTGATTTTATTGACAACACGATTTTTGGGGTAGGTTTGGAAATGATCTCTTGTGCTTTGGGGTAGGTTTTGAAGTATCTCTTAAAGAATTTTTCTAGTCATATTGTCTATTAATGGACAAAGTATTTTATTATCATTAAATGTATGTATGAAATCAACTATTGAGTTGCTTTCCTTTGTTCACTAAATCTATGTATACAAATTCCATTGATACTTTGGCAAACAACTTAAATACTATACAACTATCTGTATTTAATAAAGTTGAGAATGGTAAATGTTCCCAACTTGACAAACAGTGTAATATATAAAGATTGGAATGGATTCCTTTATTCAATGATCAAACCACTAATACAATTTATGAAACTTCAGCAAAGGAGAAATAAGAACGACCATAAAAACATAAAGAAAGAAGATAAGGAAGCCTAGGGCAGAAGAAGGAAGAGAAAGCAAGACAATTTCTAATAATTCACTGCTTGTTGATTCTTAGCATCTTTTTTGCTATATGTAATTATTTTGTTTCCTTCTAGGCTACTCACTTATTGGATCTTTCCTTCTAGACAAAATCTGCTAATCTTGTACTGGGCTTTTGGTTCTTTTACTCCTTCTCAGCATGCTCTCAGGCCCAAGGATGCCTTCAATTGAATCTGGGTCCAAATCGTTATCATAATTCATAACATTACCCCGCTTGAATCGAGAACCTTATCCGCAAGGTTCAAGTTAGGTGGTTCATCAGTAGCACCATCAAGAATAGGGGTTACCTATTCATCTGGACATCCCTCACAATGTTTTAACAAAGAAACATAGAACACGGGATGAAGGAGTGATGTAGAAGGCAATTCTAACTTATAAGCCACATTTCCAATTTACTTGATCACGCGGAAGGACCTTAAGTATCGGCGACCCTGCTTGTGGTGTTTTTGCAGCCTCATAGAATATTGTCTATATGGTTTCAACTTAACATATGCCCAGTATCCAACTTGCAACTGAATATCGGATCTGCCCTTATATGCTAGGGATCTCATATGATGTTGATCTTTTGTCAAGTTCAGCTTAAGAACAACTAAGACTTCATCACGTTTGAGCATATATATTTGCACCAAGTCATCAGTAGAACTTCCTAATATATACCTAGCAATGGTAGGAGGTTATCGTCCATATAAAACCTGGAAAGGGGTTAGGCCAGCTGAAGTTTGGAGAGCAATATTGTACCAAAATTCTGCCCACGGTAACAATGACACCCATTCTTGTAGATTATCCGTAATAAAATAGCGCAAGTATTGCTCAATACACTTATTCAAAGGCTCTGATTGTCTATCTGTTTGCCGGTAGTAGGCTGTACTCATAACAAGTGTAGTACCTTGCAACTTGTGTATTTCCTTCCAGAATGATTGAAGGAACCTTGGATCCCTGTCAGTTACAATCACTCTTGGAGTACCATGAAGTTTGATAACATTAGAAATAAAGGCCACTGCAACAGATTGAGCAGAGAAGGAAGCCGATAAAGGAATAAAATGCCCATACTTGGATAATCGATCAATAACAATCATGATTGTACCCATACCTTTTGAGCTCGGCAAACAAGTGATGAAGTCCATCACAATCTCCTCAAATACCATTTCTAGAATAGGTAAGGGTTGAAAGAGTACATGGTGGACATCCTTCATTTGTTGGCAAGTTTGACAAAGCATTACAAAGTTCTTGACATCCTTGCGCATATTCTTTTAATAAAAATTAGAAGACACTCTATGAAAGGTGCAAGCAACCCCAGCATGCCCCTCTTGTGGCGATGAATGAAATTCTTCAAAAGCAACTGATTGTGTATGGAAGAATCAATAGGAATAATCAAACGCCCCTTGAAAAAAATGAGCCCTTCTCGAAATATATAATCCTTAAACTCCTCTGGATTATTTTGTATGCCCTTATGTATCTCCAATAACTCAGGGTGGGTTTTGGTAGCTATGTGTAGTTCATCGACCCAAGCACATGTCCGAGCAGTGATGGCATTAATGGAGGCCTCTAGAGGGCATGACAAGGTATCAACAACTTGATTTTGCTTCCCAGGCCTATAAATAACCTTGAAGTCATATCCACGAGCTTACCCAACCACTTTTGCTGCTCAGGAGTTTGAATAGTCTGCTCTGTCAGATTCTTAAGGGACTGTTGGTCAGTAATAATGGTGAAGCGATGGCCCAATAGATATTGCCTCTACTTGGCAACATACTGAGTAATGGCAAATATCTCTTGGTGATAAGTAGGGGCATTCTGCATATAAGAACCCAATTTTTGGCTATAATAGGCAATGGGGTGACCACCTTGACACAACACCGCTCCAATTCCTACACCAGACGCATCTGTCTCCAGTGTAAAGTCCTGAGCAAAATTCGGCAACGCTAGCATAGGTGGACTACTGAGGAGATGCTTTAACGTATCAAAGGCCTTTTGGGTAAAATTTGTCCACACAAAGGGTTCATGGCGGAGTAAGTCAGTAAGTGGGCCAGCTATGGTTGCATAATGTCGAATGAATCGATGATAATACCCCACAAGACCTAAGAAACGTCAAACAACTTTTACATTATGTGGAACAAGCAATGGTTGAATGGTATCAATTTTGGATGGATCAACATCTAGCCCACGACCAGATATCACATGGCCCAAATAATCAATCTGTTACTGCCCAAAAGGACATTTAGACCGTTTGGCAACCCAATGGTGATCACATAATAGCTGAAGAACCAAGGCCAAATACTCCAAATACAAGGCCCATATTAAGCTATAAACCAATATGTCAACAAGTACAAAATGCCAAAGATATTGTCTGAATATCGTATTCATGGTTGCTTGGAAGGTGGAGGGGGCATTGGACAAGCCAAAAGGCATGACCAAAAATTCATAGTGACCTTTATGAATGCGAAAAGCAGTTTTTGGAACATCCTCAGAGCGTACACGAATCTGAAGATAACCAGATAGCAGATCCAACTTAGAAAAATATTGGGATCCATATAATTCATCAAACAATTGATCAATAGTAGGAATCGAGAATCGATCCCACACAGTACTGGCATTAAGAGCACGATAATCAACACAAAAACACTAACTACCATCCTTCTTGCGGACTAGTAATACAAGAGACGAAAAAGGACTAGTACTAGGACGTATAATCTCGCTAGCCAACATTTTCTGCCACCAATTGTTCCATAACTTGTTTCTGGAAGTATGTATAATAGTATGGACGCACATTGAGCCTAGATCTTGGAGACAAATGAATGGAGTGATCTTGAGGCCGAAAGGGCGGCAACCCCTGGGGTGGCTGAAATATATCCGAGTAATTGCTGAGCACACTGGAAAAGTAAGTGGTCCGTCTTGTGGTTTAGGAGGGCTAGTAGAGACCATCATCAAGAAAAAGTAGGATGAGACAACATTTGTATCAATTAAACGACGAAGACTCTGTAATTGAACCGGCTGAGTATTGATTGTATTATCTCCAACCAATATGATAGGTGTGTCCTGCAAGATGAATTCCATGACTCGAGTAGCATAATTTGTTACTATAGGGCCTAGGGTCAGCAACCATCTTACACCAAAGACGACATCAGACCCATGCATTGACAGCACATACAAGTCCATCGTGAAATCATAACCTTGAATTATGACAGTAACATCTCGAACCACACCATCACACCTTAACTGTTGCACACTTCTAACCACTACTGAAAAGAGTAAGGTGGGAGTAACATTTAAATTAGGAAAATTGGTCATTCAACTTTGCACAAAATTGTGTACTGCCATTATCCACCATCACCTGTACTGGAGAGTCTCATATTTGACCAGTGAAATGGATAGATGTGGGCGAGTGTCCACCACCAAGGCATGGTAGGAAATTGCAGAATGATTCTGAACCTCCAAGCACTGATCCTCTTGAGTGATTATATCATCGGAAGAGAAGGTATCAGGAAACTCAATGGTAGAGGGTGAATACTCGAGCAATAGAAGTTGTGGAAGGGCCTTACACTTGTGACCAGGGGTAAATTTCTCGTCACAATTGTAGCAAAGTCCCTTTTCTTGCTGAAGTTGCAAATCAGAAGGTGAGAGACGTTTGAGAGGAACTTTAGGCATAGAAGAAGAAGAACTTTGGTACACCACTGTATTAGGCGTAGGCAAAAGAGAGGGTTGTGACCTGGACAAGGCGGGTCAGGCAGGTCCTCTTTCCAACTCAAGTCGTTGTTCATGCAAATGGGCAAGTTCAATGGCATCTGCTAGGGTACTGGGTTTATGGACAAGAACAAAAGTTTTAATATCCAACTGGAGTCCCAAGACACAGATTTGGAATAATCAGAACTCAGAGATGTCTTCAATCTCATTCACAAGAGCCTCAAAATGAGATTGGAACTCAGCACTGTCGAATGTTGTCGGAGCTTAGCAAGGCGCCCCTTAGGTCTCTCCAAGTTCTGTTTACGAAAGTGCTAGCAAAGTTTCTCAGCAAAATGTGTCCAATCAATGAGTTGTTTATTGAGGAAAAAGCGAACGATACCATTTGAGGACGTCACCGTCAAGATAAAATGAAGCCAACGAAAGTTGATGTGCAGGGGAAATAGCATAAAATTCAAAATATCTTTCCTTTTGAAACACCCAAGCTTCCAGTTTTTTACCACTGAAACGAGAGAACTCAACTGCTGCCGGATGGTGGTGCATAGTTATTGCCATAGTTGGAGTAGCGCCTTGTGTCAAATACATGTCTGTGGGCTGAGGGTGGACTGGTTCCACCGCCGTCGAATGTACAGATGCATTAGTGATGAAATCTTGCAATAATTTCTGTTAGTTATCAAATGCAGAGAAGAGATTCTCAACTTTGGTAAAGATATCCGAAAAATCCTTTTGGGAAACTGTAGATTCAGTGGATTTATGCTGTGAATCACCCATGAGGAGTCGTCATATGAAAGCACCAATGTAACAGTGTAATATATAAAGATTGGAATGGATTCCTTTATTCAATGATTAAACCACTATTACAATTTATGGAACTTCAGCAAAGGAGAAATAACAATGACTGTAAAAACATAAAGAAAGAAGATGAGGAAGCCTAGGGCAGAAGAAGGAAGAGAGAGCAAGACAACTGCTAATAATTCACTGCCTGTTGATTCCTAGCATCTTCTTTGCTATATGTAATTATTTTGTTTCCTTCTAGACTACTCACTTATTGGATCTTTCCTTCTAGGCAAAATCTGCCAATGTTGTACTGCGCTTTTTGGTTTATTTACTCCTTCTCAGCATGGTCTCAGGCCCAAGGACGTCTTCAATAAAGGATTTAAAAATTCTTTGTTAGAAGCAACTAATGATGCTTTCCAATAGTACTAGCTCACTGCCTCAACAATAAGTCCAGACAGTAAGTGATGTAACAACAGACAAGGATGACTTCTGTAAGACACACACACATTAAGCACTTAACAAAGT
>JAOTQJ010011172.1:0-10852 GCA_025642045.1 Solanum sejunctum
AAAACTTGAAAAAAATAATTTTTTCTTTCTCCCTGACCTGGCCGAACCTACAGCTTGTGAGAACAAGCTTTTCCCCAATTGTTTTCTAAGTATAAACTCCCTCTCTTTTTAAAAGATAACTCACAATGTTATATATATAGACTCAAGTCCACACATGGACCAATAGGAATTGGACACACACATGACCTCACACACTTTTATTCTTAAGGATTATACTTAGAGCAAAATCAACTTTTGGTCCCAAACTTTACCAAATTAAACCAATTAAGAACTTATGGGTTCTAACTTATCGGGTCTAATAGTGTATGCATAGATTGGATTATTCATTGTTATCTTCCTAAGGTCGAGATGATGAGTATCCTAGAAGCATGCTACTCATCTCTAGTAGGTGGGCACCATAGTGGGGTTCGGATAGAACATAAGATCTTGCAGTGTAGCTACTATTGGCCAATCATCCAGCAAGATGCTCACAACTTTAACAAAGATATGATGGATGCCAAAGAGAAGGTGGTGTCTCTGCCAAACTCGAGCTCCCTCTAAACCCTATTGTGGTGATTAAACTATTTGATATGTGAAGAATAGACTTCATGGGTCCCTTTATTAGTTTTCATGGAAACAAATACATCTTGGTTGTTGTGGTCTATGTATCAAAATGGGTGGAGGTAGTTACTCTCCCCAATGATGAATGCAAAAGTATGACGGCATTTTTGAAAAAGAAAATCTTCTCAATGTTTGGCACCCCTCGGGCAATCATTAGCGACAGAGGCTCTCACTTTTGCAATAGATTGTTCAAGGCCCTACTTGAAGAATATAGGTAAAGCATCATATGGTGACACCTTTCCACCCTCAGACAAGCGGGAAAGTAGAGGTGTCCAATAGGAAAATCAAATAGATTATATCCAAGACTATGAATGCAAATAAGACAGATAGCTCGTGAAAGCTTGGTGATGCACTATGGGCATATCGAACAACATTCAAGACACTTATAAGCATGTCTCCCTACTAATTTTTCTTTGGAAAAACTTATTAGTTGCCCGTGGAGCTTGAGGATAAGGCAATATGAAAGATGAAAAAGTTGAATCTGAGCTAGAATGATGCAACAAACTCTAAGCTGATATAACACAATGTGCGCTGAATTTCATTTGAGGATTTATGAGAGCTCAGTCCTATACAAACAAATGATAAAGATGCAACATGATCATTACAAAGAGAATCGTCAATTCACACTAGGGGACTTAGTGCTATTATAAACCTCTAGGCTAAAATTGTTCCCTAGGAAGCTCAAGTCCAGATGGTTGGGACCCTTTAGGGTATCATATTTCTTTGACCATGGGGCCATCGAGTTGGAGAAAAGAAATGGTGGGACATTCAAAATAATGACCAAAGATCTAAGTCGTACTATGGCAATATGGAGGAAACAAAAACAGTGAAAGAATGGGCACTTGGTGAATTCTAAGTACCTAAGTTGTTTATGTCATACCGCAACAATGAATTAGGTGTTGGTTCGGAGGAAACCCAAGGTAGAGATTGGTGCTTAGGCACCCATCTATGTTCTTTTTGATCTATGTGCTTTACTTTACATTTTTGGTGTGCATTGAGGATAATACACCTCCTTTTCGAGGGGTGTGTGGGTAGTTATAGGCCTCACTGAAGTCTGAGTAACCCTGGCCTATAGCTAGCCAAAATTTATAATCCTAGGGATTTTCTTGCTAGTGTTCTTTTTCCCCATGGATATTCATTTTTTGTTAAATCGACATGTTTAGGATGTGTAGGTAGTATTGGTAGCATATAGTACTAATATCTATGGCATATTTTTGCTTTTGTGCTTTTTCATAAAAAATAATACCCACCAAAATTTTGTTAGTTAGTCTAGATAGCAACCATACATGTTTGATTGATGACAGTGCTTGTTCTAATAAGTGAGGATAAAATTAAGATGAAAAGCATGAACTAAAAGTCTGTGTTAATAGTGTAATTAGTGTAATATGAGTGTGAGCTTTCTTTGATAAATTCATATATCATGCTATAATTCAGAACTTGCCCTGTTACTCTGACCTAGACTGTAGGTTAGTTAGTTCGGAAAGGATATTAGGTCACTACTCATAATAGTTCACTTAACCTAAATGACCAACCAAATGTGTGAAATAATCCTTGATCCTAATGTTTGAGCCTTACATATACCTTTTCTATGTAAAAACCTAAATTACCTAGCCTTATTAAATATAAAATCTTGATATTGTCCCAGGTTCTTCCTTGAACATTGTGCACCTTGACTGAGGCGAAAAGCTTAAGTTGAGGGTGGCTATCACAGGTGGCCCTGGTTCCTAGGTTGAATATTCTGCACCTCAACTCAGGCTGAAAGCCTAAGTTGAGGGTGGCTAGTGTAAGGGTGAATACAAAATGAGGGGGAGAACTAGTGATGCATGGATAAGGAGAAAGAAATGTGTGTTAGTGCAAAAAGATTGAGTGATGCCTAAGCAATGAGCTAAAAAGAAAAATGATGAGAAAATACAAGGAAATAAACTAAAAAATGAGAATAGAGTACCTAGAAAAGCTTGAAATAAGAAAAAGGGAGAATGAGATAAAAAATAACAGTGTTGGTAGGGCAAAAGTGTAAGAAAATGTAATGTCAAGGAGGACATTTAGTCACTACGTTCCCAAAATATCATACCAAAGCCCATTGAGCCTACGTTACAAGCCCATAAAGTCCTAAAATGATCCTAATCCAAATAGCCAAAGGTTAAAGTAATGACCATAGGGGAAAGCATATGGTATTGACCATGGTATTTGAATTTCTCTTAAGAGAGTGAGTGATTTTTCATATTCCGAAAGATTATACCTGAAAATATCATTATGAGAGAGATGTGGGACTTCTTTCTATGAGGGCACTTGTATTGACTGTTGACATTAGACTAACTCAGAGATTGTGGCTTATTGATAATTGTCTTACTTGAGATAGTTGCAATGTCACACGCATTGAATTGTATTAGTTTGTTGGACAGCTATCTGAGGTAATTTTAAAGTGGTGTGGGTGTCTGTGCTTGGGTATGATGTGATGTATGTCATTTGACTGAGATCTGTGTGTTAGTGTGCTACTTATGTAGATTGAGTCTGTCACTTGAGGACAAGCAACAATTTTAAGTTAAGGGTGTTGATGTGTAAAATACAACACTTTTGATGCTTAAAATATGGAATTTTGTGTGTTCTCAATGTGATGTTAGTTCGTTTTTTGTGTTTTTGCATTATATTTGTAGGATTACAGATTTGACCTTTATTTTGGGAAGAAATACAGAAGTTGCTGAATTTTGATGCAGTACGAGACCCTTTATGGGTCTTATATCATTCTATGGGTCGTGAAGTGAGTTCCATAGACAATTCCAGTAAGGGGCTAATTTTTTGAAGTTGGTTTTTTGAATATGCTGACAGGTCGTGGAATGATTTATGAGTCATAGACCATGGTTCGTGCCTTGTGAATCAGAGATTGGGACTTTCTAAAGATTCATCACATGAAACCTCCTTATGGGTCATAAACCACTTTACATGTCGTAGAGGGGTGTCATAGATATGGAGTCCAAATTTTCGTCAGCATTATACGAGACCTCAATTACGAGCCGTGGAATGCAATACGACTCGTAAACCCCTTTCGTGAGACATGCCGACTAGTTATCCTATTATGTTTAGGACTTATATTTTATTTATTATAAATAAGTTTTTTAGGTTATTTTTCATAAGTTTTTGCATAGTACTCTGAGAACTCAATAGTTAGAGAGAGAAAAGGTGGGATTACACTGGAGATATTTTGAGAACACTTGTACTTTAATTTCATCTTTAATCTTGTGATTCTCTTTAAAGTTGGATTTGATTGTTCTTGATTCATTGTGTAAGTGTTCAATTATGCTTTTCCAATGCATAATTATCTTATCTTCATAAAGCATGAGTAGCTAAATCCACAACTAGAGTTGTGGGAACCATGAAGAACTAACAAGGTAAAATCAAATAATTTATAACTCTTAGAAAGTGTGCATGCATATATTAATTAACTCCCTTTGTTTTGCATGTTGCCTAATGGTGGACAATATTATAATCTTCCTAGTGTTACTGATTGGACCAAGATAGTAATGAATAGGAAAAGAGACTAATTAATAGGATTCAATTGATGTGTTTTTGTCTAATCAACCAAACTGTGCTAAGGGGAGGTTGTACTAGGACTAATAGGTAAGGGTTAGTAATGCGCACTATGGAGATGTTGCAAGTCACATAGTGAAATTCACCTCTCACCATTAACCAAATGGCTTGGCAAACTTAACTTACCGTCCTACATACGACACACTAGAAAGAATTAGGTTATCAGGTGATACTAAGTTAGGGAACATAATACCCTAGTTTCTCTCTATATTGATTTCTCTCTTGTACTAATTAGTTTAGTTTTATTTTTCTTTGATTATTACAACCCCCTCCCTTGGGGAAGTAAGTTAGTTAACTACTTAAATTGCAATCATTGAATTATCTTGAGTCTACGTAATCCCTATGGGTTTAACCCTAGTCTAGGTTAGGTTCTATTTCTTGACAACGATCACTTTATCCTCTAAAAGGAGGTGTAACTTGGGCGACAATCAATGCATTATCAAAATACAACACTTTTGATACTTAAAACTTGGAATTTTATGTGTTCTCAATGTGATGTTAGTAGATTTGATGTGCTTTTATGTTTGTTTTGCATGATTACAGTGTTAGTACAATTTTTTGTCTAAGTGTGCAGAATTTGCTAAAGAAAAGGGTTCATGAGGCCTTTTATTGACCGTAGAGACTTCTATGGGCTGGAAATATGGTTTCTTATACAATTCCAGTGAAGGGTAACTTTTCTAAAGTTAAAACTACGAACATGTAGATGAGTCATAGCCGATTTTACTAATTATAGATTTTGTTTCGTACCGTGAGGATTAGAAAGTGCGGAGTTGCTTAAAAGTCATTAGACGAAACCCCATATAGTCCATATAACTTTATATGGCCGTAGAAGGGTGTCATAGAAGTCAGGCCCATATTTGAAGAAGCAATCCATGAAAGCTTGACTACGGGTCGTAAAATATTATACGGACCGTAGAAACTGCCGTAGAGTCTGTTGATCCAGTTCTCCTAATCTATTTTGGTTTGTATTTTAAAGACTATAAATAAGTTTTCTAAGGTTATTTTTCACAAGGAATTTGACAGAACAGTAGAGAACAACAGAGAGCTTGAGAGAAACATTTGAAATATTTTATTTTGTCTTTTAATTTCAATCTTATGATTCTTGGTGAAGAGTTTGGATTCCTTGTTCTTAATTCTCTCTTGTAAGTGATCAAATTTACAAGTCTTGCATCTATACTGATCATGAGTAGCTTAATCTATAACTAGGGTTGTGGGAACCATGAAGAACTAACAAGGTAAAATTAGATAATTCATAGTTCTTGAAAAGTGTGCATGCATGTATGAATTAATTCTCTTTGGTTTGAATGCTTTTTATTGGTGGCCAACATTAGGACTCACCTAGTGTTACTGACTGGATCAAGGCAGTAATAAATAGAAAAAGTTATTAATCAACAGGACTCGATCAATGTTTCTTATCTAATCAACCGACCTAGGCCAAGGGGAAGTTGTGCTGGAATAATAGGTAAGGGTTAGTAATGTCACACTGTAGGGATGAACTAAATGATGTAGTGAAATTTGCCTCTTGCCTAGGCCAACGGGTTTGGTGAACTTAACTTACCGCTCTGCATATTACACACTAGAAAAGAATTCAATTATCTGGCAATACTGAGCTAGGAAATCATAAGGAACATAATACCGTAGTTGCTCTTCAAACTGATTTAACCCTTATTTTAGTTTAAAATTACTTTTCATAGTTGTTACAAACTCTGCCGCCTTTTTAGGGAGATAAGTAGGTTAATCAATCCAAATTGTCTTGAATTCTTCTAAGTCTACCATATTCCTTGTGGGATCGACTTTAACCTTGATTAGATTATATAGCTTGATAATAAACTCTTTATCCTCATAAAGGAGGTGTAGCTTGGGCGACATCAATGAGCATAGATACGAGTCCTCTGAATTTATGGAGCAGGCAGAGCAATAGGCATTTAAGGAGCTTAGTTGTTGTAGATCATCCCCTAGTCCTTTATCCTGTAGGTGCCTCTAGCTAGTGGAATGTTTTAGGGGAATTGTGTGCAAAATGCATAATGCACGAGTTAGAAAGAAATTTTTATGCAGCTAAATCTATAGCACAAACTCAAAATGCAAAAGAAGTGAAACCTAATGTACCATAGCCTTTTGATTATAAGTGTGGTGCATGACAGATCCATAAACAAAACACTACTAGTAATGACTTCATAGACATCCTGGAACTCTTGAACCTTGTGTTCTGATACCATGTTTATTATGCCCTATGAGGATATCCTAGACATTGTTGGCACTCAAAAACTACTGTTGGTCCTAAAAAAAACTACTTGATCTCATCTCTCAGTCAGTTATTCAAAAACTTAATAGAATCAAAGAAATACTCATGCAGGCCTTTGGATATCCTAATAAATGCATAAGTAACTCAAACATAACTAAATCAATAGCTATGCATCAATAAAAATAGGTTTCAAAACAAACTTAAAATACATCACCTAACTCAATCTGTGAAGCTTCTATCAAGTAGAAAGAAGGTGCCAAGACGAATCTAATGCTACCTCAAAATTATGAAAAGGAAATAAACTGAAAATAAGAGATAATCCTCCGAATTCTAGGAGGTATTACCAAGGCTCTACAGATACTGGAAATATTCAATAAATTGTCCGCTTAGGATCCCTAGCACCAATATATGCATCATAAATAGATACATGATCGAATAAGCTCAACTCAACATGAGTATGCTATGAACATCTAAAACAGTATAAAATTCTTTTATCAATCAAAATTAGGAATACACAATTCAATAAAATGATATAATGAATCTTAGGAAGTTTCTCTAACTAACACCCAACACTTATGATAAAGAGCACTCAATCTCTTTGGATCGAATAGTAAAAAAGGCCTCTATTGGGACACGAGAGACTAGACCTTTATCCTACATTATCTAGGTAGCTCATTGCACTTGATTGACCTATATTCTAATTATAATCAATTTTGGTGATCAATACTACTCCAAAAACATACATATATGTCCATATGCTCAATCAAGTACAATTGTCATGACCTAAGCCTAGGGCCTAGATGTGACACGGCGAATGAGAACACGAAGGGACCCCAAATAAGCCTCTTAGCATATCATTTACATATTCTTGGTCGTGAAAGCAATTAAACAACAATAAGAGAGTAAAAATAAGGATGAAGGGACTAAGGAAAGTCTTAGATAACCATAGACAATCAAGAGTCAAGAACATAGCATATTTACATCATTTGTCCAACAACACCTCTAGCATAGATAGAGTGAGGGCCAAGACACTTTTCGGGCTCACCCTCATAGTATCAAGAGTTAAGCATAAGAAATAACATAATCAAGAGTAGCATAGCTAGTGCCCCTGAACTTAAGGATTCACTAAAGCTTATCTTCAAGATATCACAACTAGCCACGTGGAGGATGATCATGAGGAGCTCTGGTTCCTACATTGTAACATCATATAGGCATAGAGTATGCGTTAATATATTTGAATATATTAAATATGGAGGATACACTGGAACAAGATATAGGCAACATAGTCAAAATACATAATCATAAGTAAGGAATAGTATAATAACAACATGGCATGAATTACCAATGCTTGAAGTAAAACATGTTTGTTATAGAACATATTACATGTGTAAGAAGAGACCATCATCATAGACCAAGCATACTAGTACTTGTAATCCAAGGCCTACCACCCCCTTGGAAGGTGATTGAGGTATCTACTCCTCAATTGGTAGATGGGTATAACACCCGCCCCCTATCAAAGTGGTCAAGGTATATACCGCTCAACATGGTAGATGGGCCTAGCCTCCACCCCCTCAAGGTGGACAAGGTATATAACCCTAAACATGGTAGATAGGCCTAACAACCCCCATCAAGGTAGCCAAGGTATATAACCATCAACATGGTAGATAGGCCTAGCATCCCTCCCTCCTTATCAAGGTGGCCAAGGCATATACCCCTCAACATGATAGATGGGCCTTGCACCCCCCATCAAGGTGGCCAAGGCATATACCCCTCAATATGATAGATGGGCCTTTCACCCCACACCAAGGTGGCCAAGGCATATACCCCTCAATATGATAGATGGACATTGCACCCCCCGTCAAGGTGGCCAAGGTATATACCCCCCCCTCCCCCTATCAAGGTAATTGAGGCATAACACCCCCTCAAGAAGGTGTTGTCAACTTGCAAACACTATAGATACTTCTAATGAATTCAATATGTAAATATATTCATTTCCTTATCATAAAGTTATTGATTCATAGGTCGTACAATAGATCATCAGTGACTCAAAAATCCTTAATCAGATATTTTATCAAACACGTGGTGGGTGTGTAATACTAGTTTAAAATAATGTAATTCAAAAGTGAAATTATGCGAGAAAACTCAATGTAAATCAACCCACCAACAATTGGTAATACCCTCATGCAAGATACATTAAAACCTCTCATCAAATCTCATAAAACATCATAGATTCATAACTCAAAACATGCTTAAACAATCAATATTTTATGAAACCTCAACATAGTTTATAATTAAGTTTCATAATAACCCATAGATAATCCAACTTGAAAACATGCAATTTACATAAAAGGAACTTTGGGCACCATGGTTGAAACCCACATACCTAAACTTTGGGGATTTTCTTTATAAAGATTTGGATGAGAACTTGAAGCTTGAATGAAATTCTTGAGATTCGGAAATGAGTTTGGGACACTTGAATTTGGATGAAATATTTGGCTAAGTGCTAGAGAGGATTTTGAGAGTGTCTTAAGTGATATAGAGTTGAAAAATGGCTAAGTATATGTATTTTTATGTATAACATGGCATAAGCTCGAGGCCCCAAGGTCTTAGACCAAAATATAAACTGGTAACAAAAATACATATCTCTGCGCCCCTGGCGCGTCGGGCCTCGAGCACGGATCGACACTAGATAAGCAAAATTTCGGAAAATGAAATTTTGCTATGGTTGCTCTAAAATTGGAGTTGTACCCATTTTTCACTCAGTTTTGCCCCCTAATCAAGAATATGAAGTCAGATTTTTGATGTTACGCACGAATTTTGAGATATATGAAATTGCGACTATAGGGCATTTCGAGACACATTTTTGGGCACTTTATTGTGTGTTTCAACATCTTCTCCGTATGAACATTCATCCCCGAATGACAAAGAAATGTACATAATGAAAAAATCAGCCCAACAATAATGTAACAATTCACTTAAGCACCATTTTCAAAAATCTCAATATAAGTGTCAAAATTACCATAAACTTGTCAACATAAACATGAATGCATGAAAATGACATAAGGACTGAAACTTAAGGCTTGAAATCATATAGGGGAACTTAAATTAGAACCTTAGGCTTAAGTAGGATGGAAGTGATAGTTATATCACTTTTGCATGTCCACCTCGGTTTCCCATGTGGCACTTTCAACTTGTTGGTTTCTCCAAAGAACCTTGACGGAAGCTACATCCTTGTTTATCAACCTCTTTACTTGTCTATCCAAAATTTCTACTGGAACCTTCTCATAAGTCAAATTGTCTTCTATAACCCCCAAAACATCCAAAGGTACAATAGCATTAGGGTCACCCACACATTTTCTCAACATAGACACATGGAAAATCGGATGAATCATATTCATATCATTGGGAAACTCTAACTCATAGGCTACCTTACCAATACTCCTCAATATTCTATAAGGACCCACAAATTTTGGACTCAATTTACCCTTTTTACCAAAATGAACTACACCCTTCATGGGTGAGACCTTCAAATAGAGCCAATCACCAACCTTAAATTCAAGATTTATTCTTCTCATATCAGAATAGGACTTTTGTGGACTTTGGGCTATTTTTAACCTTTCCCTTATCGACCTCACCTTATCCATGGCCTCCATAACCAAATCCATACCCAAAAAATCCATCTCGCCCACCTCAAAGCATCCAACCAAGGACCTACAATGCCTACCAAAAAGAGCCACAAAAGGAGACATACCAATCATTGAGTGGTAGCTTTTCTTGTAAACAAATTCAATGAGTGGAAGGTGATCATCCCAACTACCCTTAAACTCAAAAAAACAAGCTCTAAGCATAACTCAAGAGTTTGGATAGTTCTCTCGGCTTAGCCATCCATTTGAGGGTGAAAGGTTGTACTAAGCTTTGCCTAGGTACCAA
Source organism: Solanum sejunctum (assembly GCA_025642045.1). NCBI lineage: Eukaryota > Viridiplantae > Streptophyta > Magnoliopsida > Solanales > Solanaceae > Solanum > Solanum sejunctum. The sequence continues at coordinate 10,358 of JAOTQJ010011172.1, forward strand.
GACTTGTTTGGAAGGACCTCGAAAAGTGAGAAGTGAATTGAGCACCACAATCCAAAATGATTGACAAAGACATCCCATGCAATCTGACAAACTCATGAATATGCAATTTAGCATAATCTTCGGTACCATAAGTAGTTTTAATCAGTAGGAAATAAGCTCACTTTATCATTCTATCAACCACAACCAAAATAGAGTCAAAATACCTCCTAGTCTTAGGCAACCTAACCACAAATTCCATGTTGATTTCCTCCCACTTCTAAGTAGGAATTTCTATATCTTGGGCTAGGCCACCCAGCCTTTGAGTTTGATTGTCACTTGTTGGCAATTTTGATAACTGGATACAAACTTAGCAATATCTTTCTTCATACCACCCAACCAATACACCTCTCTCAAATCCTTATATATCATTGTAGAATCGGGGTGAATAGAATAGGAAGAATTATGAGTCTCATATAAAATCTTCTTTCTCAAGTCATCAACACAAGGAACACATAA
>JAOTQJ010011183.1:0-14994 GCA_025642045.1 Solanum sejunctum
TATACTCCTACTGGGGAGATCTACTAGCACCTGTACCTGCAGCATGAAATGCAGGTCCCCCATAAGGGACGTCAGTATAGGATAATGTACTTAGTATATAAGGTAGGATATACTCTATATAAAGTAAAAACTCAAATGAAACCATGTATTTATGGAAGATCAGGGACCACCCTTAGTTATACTGTGGAATCATGTAATTTACGTCCTTTATATCACTTTACTTTTACTATAAAATCTATACTATAAAATCTGTGCACAGCTGTAATCATATGACCAACTGATTAGTGGTAACTGTATTGGGTTCGTCCCTATGGTAGGTTCATAATTGAACCCCCTCAGGCTCCACCCATCAAACTATATATTGTATCTTTCAATTACCTTTGAGATGATTCTTTTGGTGGCCATAATATTGTAGCTTTAAGATTGTATATGTAACATGTGTCATGTGGATAATCACACAGGACAACATGACAGTTAAAAGAGTACGTTACGTAAATAACAAAATGCATATGAATTGGAATAACTTGTGAACTTTATTTTGTAGCAGAAACTTATGTAACTTGGTGTTAAAGTATCTAGGTAGGTTTGAAGGTACTATATATGAAATCATATGAACATGTACAAAAGTGTAGACATGGTTAATAACAGTGTCGGAGTTGGTGAATGCCTTTATGTACCAAGTAGAGATCTATATTTCATGCCAAGTCATACGAAATCAAATAACCTTATATACCTCATTGTATGATCTCATTACTACATCGATATAACCTTCCATTCCTCCAAATACTTATATACAACATAGTAGAGGATAAAACTAGCTTTATAAGCCAATGAATACATCTTGGCATCTCAATCACATAAGAAAATAATACACGGGCAACAAGCGGGTGTTTATAAGCCCGGGCGTATTCCTTTATATTTTCCTCCCCCAATCATATTTTCTAATATACATTAGCATATACACACCATGTACAACCTATTTTATGTCCATAACAGCCTTACAACAACCCACAAAGCACAACACATCACAATTCCACACAATCTAAAAGTGGACAGCATAACGTTACCTTCCTTCGCTTCATTTCGACGTCGACGACTCCAAACTTATCCCAAATTTAACCAAATTATTCCAGTAACATTTATATATACAACCATCTATCAACCAGTTTCAAACAGCAACAAATCAGTTATTAAAGATGTGAAGCAACAACTTACTTTCCAACAGTCCACAAGTTCATACGAAGCATATAATTGCGATATCATATAATTACTCACTTTTGTGGACTGTAACAGTAGTTAATCAGCCATTTTACATTTCTCTAAAACAAAACTTTGCTGCATAATTAACTACTTATACATAGTAAAGCCAGACAACAAGATAAAACCCTCTTAACTAACAAGAAAAGTACACAGAACCCTTAGTATACAATCTATCCAGAAATTCCAGCATAGGTGAGATTAACTTGTCTCTTTGGTTTTGATGAACAAACCATATTAGGTTCATAGTTAAGTTTACTTACCTTCAAAGTCAAGATTTAGAGATTCTTTAGGGACTCTTGTAAGGTTGTAAAGCTTGTCTTTCACCTCCTTAAACGTGAGCAAACAAACACCAAGAAAGCAGATTTTTTGTTATTGTCTATGTTGAATAGAGTTGTGCAATTCTTATCACTTTTTAAAGTCCTAGATTAGCCGACTCTCTCTTGACTTCTTGAACAACATAAACAACACATAATAAGGTAGCTTATCCACCAGCTTGACCCTCAAAGTTGGGCCTTTTTGGAGCACCAACTTGATGGACTTGGGCTGCTCAAATTTTTAGATTTTGTTCTTCTTGGTTTGGACCTAAAGTTTCTAAGAATCTTGTGATATCTTTGGGCATTTCGTACTATCATCCTTGGGATATAAATATAGTCCATATGTGATGTTAAATCATGGCCCAAAGTTACACCCTTAACACATATTTTATTCATAATCGAACTTGGACAATTTTGATGTCGGGTTTCGTCTCCGTTTAACTAGTGATTTTAAGCTAAGCAAGTAGCTGACTCACCTGCTAGCTTCTAAGTCCCACAAGCACCTCAATTATATTACTTCATTTTATGGCCATAATCTCCTCAATTTGACATAAAACGTATATTAACTCGACCCTCTTAAGCGCTAGATGCACATAAAGCCCATTAACACCAGATTCAAACACTTTTGAAAATTAGCGCTAGTTTGACAAAACCATGTCTTGCTTCATTTTCATTATACTAGTATTGTAAGGTGTGGGGTATTATAGAAGGGCACCTTGAGGCTTAGATATAGTCTTTAACTAAATAAGAGGATGTGGATAGGTAGAGTTTTGAATAGGAGCTATGAGATTAAGTTGAGGGAGTAGAGTGTCATGAGAGGAGGTACAATTGAGATGAGGTGGTAAGCTTAAGAGCGTACATAGAGTCTTATGTATTGATGGTCCCATTCTCAATTAGAATCAATGACTCCCTTCTTGAGTTTGAACATCTGATTGACGAGATGTTTAAATGATTCAAATTGACTGAGTTATAATGTTCCCTTCGTGCTTGATGGTGAAAATGTCCAAAAGAATGTCTCTACTCTTGATCTGAGCCAATTTGTCTATTTTGAGTGACTTGGAACTGCCTATATTAGTTCATTGATTATTCAAAGGGGTCTTGATTGTTATTCATGCCTGACGATAAGAATATTGAAGGTAATGTTCTTATGCTTGAATAAATTAATTATCCTTTCTTAAGCGGGTTGTCTGTTCTTAAGTCTGAATGGTGATTAGGTGTCAAAAGTTTGATTGATTGATGGAAGTACTGAGATAAATTCGGAGTCTATTCGTGCCTTGATATCTACCTTACTCATCATTTGAGGACGAATGATCCTAAGAGGGAGCTAACGTAACACCCCGTCAAATTATTGAAATATCCAAGAATGAGATCGTGATCATAACATGTCTTCCAAGGCTCAATGGAAAATCTAAGACAGAATTTGTGATCAGTATAAAAATAGGTGAGAAAATGGTTTTGACCAAATTTTAGAGCAATCGGATCGAAAAATAATTTATTGATCCAAAAACTGAGATCGATCAGGTATGCGATGGGGCCGCGACGTGCCCTGGTCATGGTCCTACACTTGTATTTCTTTTAAATTTTTCAATGGGGATTAGATTTACAAATTACACAGGTACCCGACAGGTCCATATTGCGGACCTGTTACCCCAACCTGTTCCACTGAAGTTTAAATTTTTGTAAATCTTTTAATGGGCATTCTAGACTTTTTTCCATCCCCTCTAAACTTAATCTATGACCAATATAAGTCTTTTTGGCCTAAAAAGGGTTTCAAATCCTATCTTATTGTTCTTTACGGAAAAACTAGGAAGAGACCCTGAGTGAAGAAGAGGAGAAAGAGCTAGGGTTCAAAGCATTGACGCTAATTTCTTGAAGGATTGATTGTCAATCTCCACACCAGGAATGTAAGGCTAAACTAAAAGCATGAGACTATTCTCTTATGTGTCCCATAAATGGTCCTAGACGTGAGTTAAAAGTTCTTGAGTCTACGTACATGATTTCATAATTAATAGCTTGAGGAATTATATTAATTATATGTATTTTCATATGTTGACGAACATTATAAACTTATTTTCTTGAATTAAATATTTTTATGAGATATTGTATAAACTCTATATGTTAATTGTTAAAGGCATGCATCAAAGAAGATAGGGATTGAACCTTATATATATTTTCGTGAATGTGATGAATATCATAACTAAATTAGTTGTTTACATGGTTTAAACAAATGAGTTGTATGATTTTATAACCCTACATGATTATTTTACTAATGATTTAAATAACCTAAGGATTGTGATCTAGAGCTTTGATCACATAATTGTATATGCTAGTTGTGGTCCTAGTCTTAAATTGAACGAATTGAAGATTAATGATAAAGAATTGAGAACTTCAAAGAGGTTGAATGTAATCTTACAGGAATATTTCCTGATTCGTCAAACTAATTAATGAATAATGAATTCATGTCCAAGTCTGAAGGAGACTAAATGAGGACAAAGGATGAATGTTAATGTTTATGAGCATGTTGAGTTTGTGGGAGAAGTATCAAGTACCGACATGGGTAAGAGTGAGTCCTACTAGCACTCATAACTACATGGCCAGTGTAGGTGAGGATTGAACTCTAAAAAATAGATGTTTCCTTAGTCAAAAAAGAGGACTTAATATTAATTTTAATCTGGATCCAACAATGTATGCCTTCTTCCACGGCAAGGTATTAAGCGGATGGGGCAACGCCATTGTTAACATTGTACCATCACTTGTTCATAGGTGAAGGTTGTGGGTCGGAGAAACTCCCATATAGGTTTTCTCTTGATAGTACTCAGATGTTAATATAATGGTATGAGTATCGTCGGATCTTAATTGTGAAAGTGTATATTTCTTATTCTAAGGTGAAATGAGTATCGGATGAGCTAATGTTGTTCCATGTTATTTTGTTTGTTTCGCTTACTTTTATCCTATTTACATACCTTACATTCCACGTACAAATTCCACTTTGACATTGCATCATGTTATGATAAGTTATATAGGATAGAGATCATCAATAGGCATTTCGTTGAGGATCTTTGGATGTTCAGCGGATTGGTGAGTCCCCCTTACTTCGGAGGATTCATATGATATTTTCATCTTGCTTTAGAGTTAGATACTTATTAGCTTTATTTTGATTGAGGTAGCCATGGGTCTGTCATTGGCACCATCTAATAGTGATAGAGGCTTCATAGACTAGAGTCGAATGTTGATGTTATGACTTGTTAAGCTAGTTCTTTCTACTAGCCTTTTAATTATTATATTATTTTTGAGATTAGATTGATGTGCCCATTTACTTTTTCTTTGTCTTCCACTTATTAGTAAAATAATTGATTGAATAAATGTGGTTAGGCCAAGTGATTTTCTTGGGGGATAGCAATAGTATCAGAGTACCTGTTACACCTAGGGTACCCTCCCGGGGCGTGACATTTGGGTCGTGGTACGTCACCACATCCTTGAGGGAAAAATTAGCGTCTCCACAAAGATTTGCAATCACATTCTCTATGTAGGATAAATTTTTTATTATATTTTGAAATATTGTTTTAGTTATTATTTTTTTTTACAAAGTCAAAAGACTTTAAATTCTTTTTTAAAGAATTAGTCATTGTTACTCACAAAAAGAATAATTCAACAATTCAATATTAAGAACATGGACCAACATAAAATTATTAAGTTAATATTCTAAAAAAATATTTTCTCAAATGAGATGTAAAAGGTTACAAACTTTTCATCCTTGAAAAAACAACATACCCCAGTACCTCAAAAGGCTCCCCCGCTCATTGCAGGGTGAGGGGGGGGTCGGATGTATGCAGCCTAACCCCTATGTTTGAAAACATAAAGCAGTTTTCATCCTAATTTTTATTTTATATTTTATTTTTTCTAAGAAAAGTCAGCATGATATTAGTAAAAACACCTCAATATACTTTTTATACAAGTTTTCACATTCTGCATGTTAGGAATTATGAACGCCTAAATATTTTATTCATAAAAATAAAAGAAGAACCTACAAACTAAAAGCAATATTTTATATAAAGAATCCACATCATTAATTATTTTTGTCATTCCAATTTATTAAATCATAAACTGCACACATCATCATAATTGGACAATGAATTTACTCAATATGAAATAAACTTTTTAATAGTTTTACACCAAATTTAACAATATGAAATATCTAAAAGAATATTATGAATGATTTGAACATAATTTATATTGCAATGTTAAAAAATATTAATGGGTCAAACATATAAAAAATTTGACAAGTTTAGTGTATTGCAATCATATTAAATTGCACAAGAAAGGTAAGTATTACCTCTTGTGAAGAATAATTACAAAGAATAGAATATAATAGGACCTATAAACTCGAACCATGAAGGCAAACCTTAAATTCCATCTCTTTTTTGTTGATGTGCTTTTTGGAAATTTTTTTTTGGGGTGTCCTCTGTTCTGATTCTTTGGAGTGTATGAGATGTGTCTGAAGGATTAATTATAGTATTTTTCCTAGATGTGTTTGTGTATGTGTGAAAAAGGAACAAATGTGGTGTAGGATTTTTGTTTTCTTCTTTTTTAGTCATGGGTGTGTATGCATGAATGCACTGTGTATGCATCTGCATCTGTTGTAGAGTTTTGTGCATATGAATGTTAGTGTAGAATGTATATATGAAAGATGAGGGAGTGGGGGAATTGCAAGTGTGCAAATGTGGGGAATATGACAGAGTGGGGACATGTAGGTGTGGTATTTTTGGGAGTTTAGGTTAGTTTTCCTCTTTAGTTTTTTTTTTTTTAAATTATTATGTGTGAACCCATAAATATGTAAATATACTTTGAATAGATTTTCTTGTATATATAATATATATATATATGATGAAAGTATTATTTAATTTAAACTATCACAATATTGAAAAAGTCAAATAGCTAGTCTCGAATTATAATTTGAAAATTCTAATTTATTTATTAAAATCTCAACTAACCAAATATATTGTCATTAGCAAATTAAATAAACTTATGTTAAAATGTGACTCTATTTTTAATTATTTTGCATAACTTACTAAGATAAGATAAAAATAAAATAAAATAAAAATAAAAATTAAAAAAATAAAATTCAATTTAGATCTATATGTATACATATATATACAATAATAAGAAAAAGGTATCAAAATCTTAGGTTCGGTCAAAAATTACGTGTCTACAGATGTTTTAAATGACTTAAATATATTTGATATCAGTTTAACAACTTTATGATTTTCAAGTGATGAAATATGAATTGTATCTTATGTTTGGATGTTTCATGTTCTAAGTCAATCCTTTCAAGCCTTGTTCTAGCACATTCAAAGACAAATGTTCCCAAGAGGGAGATGATGTAAGGACCCAGACTTTGTTTGACTTTAATGGAGCTTGAAATTTGGTTATTGAAAGTATTTGGCCGAGGTGACGCCTTACTGGCACATCCATAGGTCGTGTGACTCACCACGGGTCGTGTGGATGGGCCTTGAGCTGGACCTTACCCCTCTGTGTAGAGTTTTGGTAATAATGTGGCGTTTATGACCAAGGCACACACCGTATGTACCCACACTATCCTTGTGAGGCTTCACTGGCTGTGTGGTGGACCATGTAGAGGGCCTTGGCCTTGAAAATCCACTTTTTGGCTAAGTCTTATCACACATGAACCTCTCCCGGACTGTATACCCCTTCACAATCTGTGAGTCCTTTTGTATAGGCATTGGTGTGAAAATATTCTAAGTATGGGATTACCGTCTCACAACTTCATTGATGGAGAATTTTTCTAAGTAAAGCTTCATGAGAGGCCACACAATTCTTGTGACATCTCAGGGGCTGTGAAGCCCTCTGTATGGGTGTTGTCGTGCAATTTTCTAAGTGTGGAACTCCATTGGCTAAGATTTTCACAAGGACCAATAGAAGGGTCAAGTTTAAATGGTCATATCTCTTAGCACAAAAAGAACAAGGTATCCTGCGACCTACTAAATTGAAGATCTTTGAATTATCTTTCCAATGCATCAAGTTTCACCTAATTCTGAGTTCAGATCAAGAAGTTATGCCTGTTTTGTAAAGCCTATCTACGTTATGTTTCCTTTGATTTGGATTAGTGAGGCTTCACGGAGAGTTCAGTCTGTGTGGCCTTGTACAGACCGTGAGACCTTCTCATGGGACCCATAGCAATAATTCTTATTCGATTTCATTGATGGTTAATTTGTAATTGTGGCTATTTGTAAGGGACATTTATGGCTTACTATGCTTCCTAAGACATTCAAATAACCTAAACTCTTCTCCTCTGATTCATATTCATTCTTATGCTTTGAATTATATTCAATTTCTCTCTTAAGAACTCCCTAAGGTGAACATTGAAGGATTGACTTGAAGCTTAAGGAAAGGGTCTTCTTCTTTATCAAATATCTTTCCATTTTTTCTTGGTTAGCTAAGGTATGTAGGATTGATTCTTGGTATCTTTAAACAAAGAAGATCCTAACCCTTTTACACTTGATTTATGGAGTGCAAGCTTTAATTATGTGTTTTTGAAGATTATTATTTATTTAATTCAATTTAGATATGATCTATGCTTTATTGTTGATTTTAAAGTGATTTAAGCCCTAATATGTTGAATTACATTATTATTATGAAGATTTGATTATGCGTTGTCCTATTAAAGTTTGACTTAAGTATGGGTCATTTGAATTGTGAACTAAATATGGATTGTACATATTGATTTACTTGAATTTCATAATGTATTATTGATTTTAGATTTAATATATTATCCATGCTAATCTCACATTATTCGTGGCATATGCATTTATGAACATTAGATTTTGTGAAGATTATGAAGTGGGTTAAGACCACATATGTTTATGAATATGATTTTGATGAAAATATAGTTATGAAGAAGAATTGAGCATGATTCTATGCACATGAGTATGATATAAGCTAAATACCGTTATGACATAATTTGAAAGTAATCTGAACTTGACTTCTACATGAATATGAATTATATGGGTGTGCATATGATATGATATCTTGCATGTCTATTGTAATCATAAGTGTGTACTGATGAGCATGGGCACAACCCTCCCTTTACAAAATACATAGACAAGGATAGGTACAACCTTCCCTATGCACATATATGTATGAGCCAAGTGTGTATTGGTAAGGACGGGCACAACCCTCCCTTTACAGAATGCATAGAGGTGGATAGGTACAACCTTCCCTATGTATATGTATGTATGAGCTAAGTGTGTACTGATGAGGATGGGCACAACCCTCCCCTTAAATAATGCATAGATGAGGATAAGTACAACCTTACCAATGCATATGGTTATATGAGCTTAGTGTATATCGATGAGAATGGGCACAACCTTCCCTTTACACAATGCATAGATGAGGACAAGTATAACCTTCCCACTACAAAGTCATGTGATGAGCTAAGTTTGTATTGATGAAGATCGATGCAACCCTCCCTTACACAATTCAAGCAAAGAGTGACTTATTGAATGCTAGTATATGTGGATTATGGATACTCAATGGTTTTCATCTGACATATTATAATGGTTAACATCATTTTTCTTTCATGTTGCATGCCTACATACTAGTAATTCAAATGAACTAACACATACTTTTGCTTACATGATCTGAGCATGTAGTTATCGAAGACTACATTCATCCACTATTTGATGGCTAGTCGAATTTGAAAAAGATGTTATGGTGAGTCCTATCTACCAAGCATATGTCATCATCCATCTACCTTATGTTTCTTTTGTTTATGCTATTATTTACTTTGAGAGTGAGCCTGGGACATGTCTTGACTGCCATCCTATGTTATGACTAGAGGCATTGTTAGACATCTAGAAGACTTTTGTAGGACATCCGCATACCTTGACTTTGGAGAATCTTTGAAGAAGATTATAGATGGAGACTTGAAGGTTGAATGAGAACCTTGAATATGGATGAGTTTTGCGACTTGAAATTTAGAGATAAAATATTTTCTAAATGTTTGAGATAGTATTTAGGAACGTCTTGGATTATATGAGGGTGAAATAAGGCTAAGTATAGGTATTTTCACGCATGGGAAGGCTTAGTCCCAAGATCCAAAAGTCTTGGACCAGATAAGAAAAACAGGGACAAATTACAGTGAGGCACGCCCTTGGCTCGTCACACCAGGGGTGCGGAAACCTCATTGGAAATAACATTTTTGCAATTTTCAAATTTCACTGGGATTGCTATTAAATCGGAGTTAGACCCATACCCAACTCAATTTCACCCCTTTATCAGGAATATAAAGTCAGATTTTTGATATTGTGAATGGATTTTGAGATATATGGAAATTATGATTTCAGGAACTTCTAAGGCACATTTTCGGCACTTTTTGGGGTCATTTTAATATCTCCCCCTTGGAAACATTTGTCGTCAAATGTCAAAGAAATGTAAGTGAGAAAAGTAATCATGATAAAATCTGTCCCAACAAAAATGCGATAAGACACTTAAAATATCATTTTTAAAATCTCAACATAAGTGTAAAATCATCATGAACTTTGTCAATATAGACATGAATACATGCAAATGAATTATGGGATGGAATATAAAACATGAAATCACATAGAATACTTTAGTACCTTAGGCTTGAGTAGGATGGAAAAGATAGGGGCATCGCTTTTGCATATCCGCTTTGGCCTTCCCTGTAGCACTTTTGACTTGTTGATTTCTCTAAATAACATTGATGGAAGTAACATCCTTGTTCGTCAAGCTCTTCACTTGCCTATCTATGATCTCTACTAGAGCCTCTTCATATAACAAGTTGTCTTCAACTACCCCCATAACATCAAGAGGCACTATAGCATTAGGATCACCCACACACTTCCTCAACATAGACACACAAAAGAACGGATGAACCAGTTCCATTTCACTAGTAAAATCCAACTCATAGGACACCTTACCAATCCTCCTTATCATCCTAACCCACATATCTAGATCCTAACTTGCCCTTCTTACCAAAATGAACCACACTCTTCATAGGTTATACCTTCAAATAGACCCAATCACCAACCTCAAACTCATGCTCCCTCCTTCTCTACTTGAGCCATACCAATGCTTAAATGATATATATTTTTATATGAAAACTCAATCAATGGAAGATGATCATCCAATCTACCCTTAATCTCCAATACACAAGCCTTAAGCATGTCCTCAAGTGTTTTGATATTTCTTTCGGCTTGGCCATCCGTTTAAGGGTTAAATATTGAACTAAGCTTTACCTTGGTTCCAAGACCTCTTTGGAAGGACCTCCTAAAGTGTGAAGTGAATAATCACTATCCGATATGATGGACAAAAGAACCCCATGCAACCTCACCAAGTTATAAATGTACAAATTAGCATAATCTTCAGGCCTATATGTAGTCTTAACCGGTAGAAAGTGAGCCAATTTTATCATTCTATCAATTACTTACCATATGGAATCAAAACTGTCTCTAGTCTTGGGCAACCCAACCACAAAATCCATATTAATCTCATTCCACTTCTAAGTCGGCATCTCTATGTCTTGTGTTAGGCCACCCGACCTTTGGTGTTCGGCTTTGACTTGTTGGCAACCATGGCAATAGGATATAAATTTGGTAATGTCCCTCTTCATGCCTCACCACTAGTACACCTCTCTCAAATCTCTACACATCTTAATAGACCTAGGGTGAATAAAGTATGAAGAACCATGAGCCTCATCAAAAATCTTTTCCTTTAAGCCATCAACACAAGGCACACACAACCTTCCTTGGTACCTGAGGGCACCATCTCCCCCTTGGGAGAAAACCTCCACCTTTGCCCATTTCCCCAAGGCCTGCAATTCTAACAAGGAGGGGAAAAGATGTTGCTTAGCCTTTACCTCCTCAACAAATGAAGATTTAGAACCATCAACAACAACAACACCATTATTAACCTGTTCCAATATAACTCCCATTCTAGCCAACCGATGGCCCTCCTTAGCTACCTCTATACCACCATAATCAACATGAGCTAGGCTACCCATAGACACCCTACTCAAAGCATCTGCCACAACATTAGCCTTACCAGGATAATAATGTACACTCATATCATAATACTTAAGAAGTTATAACCACCTTCTTTGCCATAAGTTTAGATCCCTTTTAGTGAAGACATATTGGAAGCTCTTAGGATCAGTGAACAAATTAACATGGACCCCATATAAATAATGACGCAAAATCTTTAATGCAAGTACAATGGCGTCTAGTTTAAGATCATGGGTAGGATAGTTCTTTTCATGAACTTTGAGTTGTCTAGAAGCATAGGTTATCACCTTACCATTTTGGATTAACACACAACCCAAACCAACCCGGGAAGCATCACACTACACAATGAATATCTCTAGCCCTTCTGGTAGCGACAATATAGGAGCGGACACAATCTTATCTTTCAGTTTAGAAACTTTTTTCAGACTTATCAGACCACATAAATTTGGCTTTATTTTGAGTCAACTTTGTCATGGGAGAAGCAATAGAAGAGAACCCATTGACAAACCTCTGATAGTAACCTGCTAAGCCTGAGAAGCTCCTAATATCCGATAGGGTCAATGGTCTTGCCTAATATTTGATCACATCAGTCTTCCTAGGATCCACCTTAACACCATACCCCAACACCATGTGACTTAGGAAAGTAACCTCTTTTAACAAAAATTCATAATTCTTATATTTTGCATACAACTTCTCTTCCCTCAATCTTTGTAGCACTACCTTCAAATGACCCATATGCTCCTCCTCAATATGTGAATATATCAAAATATCATCAATGAAGATCACAAAAAATTAATCAAGGTAGAGTTTAAAGACCCTATTCATAAGATCCATGAAGATGGCTGGTGCATTAGTTAACCCAAAAGACATCTCCACAAACTCATAATGCCCATACCTAGTCCGGAAAACCATCTTGGGAATGTGACACTCCCTCACCTTCACTTGATGGTACCTAGACCAGAGATTAATCTTAGAGAAATGGCTAGCCCATTGCAATCGGTCAAACAAATTATCAATCCTTGGAATAGGATAGCTATTCTTTATGGTGACCTTAGTAAGTTGTTGGTAGTCAATACACATTCTTAGAGACCCATCTATCTTCTTCACAAATAACACTGGTGCACACCAAGGTAATTAGCTAGGCCTAATAAAATACTTTTTCAAGAAGTCTATCAATTGCTCATTCAACTCCTTTAACCACATCGGGGCTATATGGTAAGGGGGAATAGAAAAGGGTTGAGCATCGGGGAGGAGGTCTATACCAAAATCTATTTCTCTTTTGGGAGGAATAGTGGAAAGGTCATTTAGAAAGACATCAAGAAACTTATTTACAATTAGAACCGACTATATAGGAAGAACTTTAGACTCCATATCCATAACCCTAACAAGATAATAAAGACTCCCCTTAGAGATCAATGTACCAGCTTTAATGCAAGAGACGAACCTACCCTTGACCACCACATTATGACTCTCCCACTCAAAAATGAGTTTATTTAAGACTTGGAATTTGACCCTACAGGTTTAACAATCAATAGAGTTATAGTATGCATGCAACCAATCCATCCCAAGAATGACATCAAAATCAACCGTATCCAACTTAACAAGATGACAAGGCAATATTTTATGCAAGATGCAAATAGGACAATTCCTATAGACTTTTATAGCAATAACAAAGGCATCAACATGGAACTTTTTTGTACCTGGATCAATCAATGCATACACATCAAAGTCAAAGATTTTCAGCATACCGATAATGACATCGAGGACCTCATCTACCCCTTGCCTCCCATGCAAAGCATAAAACTGATTGTTCCATAAGGCACTATCTTGTCGGCCATGTCTCCCCAAAGGAACCATCTTAGAACCTTATGGACGAACCTCTTTGCCGTTGTTGCAATTTTGATGGCAATCCACCTTTTTGTGACCTACTTCCCCACAACCAAAGCATGCATTAGTATCTTTTAAGTGTGGGCCCATATGACCCTTACCACACCTAGGACATATCTCATTAGGAAGAACAACACCAATAACTTATGGCCTTGGGAAATCATTGGCAAATCCCCTATTAGAAGCATGAGAGGATCCTTGGCCTTAGTGGATCCGACCACCCTTTTGGAACTTACTATCAAAATGGGACCTCTTAGCCTCATTATACCTCCTCTCCCTCAATTTCTTCCCTTCTATTTGATCGGCATAGGTCATTAAATATGATAAGTACATGTCACTAATCAACATGGCGGACCAGCATCCCTCACTAACCAAGTCGAACATACCCATCACAAATTTGTTCGTCCTAGATCTTGAATCAGCCACCAAGTATGGAGCATATTTCAAAAGTTGGTTGAACTTGAGGGCATATTCTCTCACACTCATGGACTCTTGTATCAAATTTATAAATTCTAACAACTTAACTTCCTAAATTCAAGGGGGAAGAACTGATTAAGGAAGGCCACCTTGACCTCCTCCCAAAGCACCACATAGTTGAGTCCCTTCTCTTCCTTCCATTGTTTGTACCATATTTTTACTACCCTTGGACTTGGTAAGCCGCTAATTCTGCCTTGTGCTCTAACATCACACCCGTGATAGACAAAATATTTTAAACCTTATTAAAAAATTCTTCAGTGTCCTCACTCTCCCTTGACTTATGGAATTTCGGGGGATTCAATATCATGAAGTCTCTCACCCCGAGAGGCTGGTGTAGGAGCATGAGGGGATTGGGCCCCTTTATTAGCTTGATTAGCCAGTATGTGCAAGCAAGGTGAGAGCATCCCTAAGATCTCCATTAGCCAATTGCTCCTCGGGATCATGGGATCATCTTTCCCTCGTGTTAGGCATTATCTAGCATAGCAAAGAAAAAGTGTTAGGGGAGGAAAGCTTACTTCAACTCTATAGCATGACTTAGAACATGAAGAGGGAAAACATTTCCTACTCATAGTTTTGGTGCAAAAAACAACCATAAATAAGACACTAATCAACGTAGTGTGTTAAACTTTAAGGATTAAACAACCTAGTGCTCTGATACCATCTTTGTCATAACCCAAGCCTAGCGCCTAGATGTGACCGGCAAATGGGAAACATAAAGGGAAAATGACGATAATAGGAAAGTATAAACAAGGGAATTTGGGAAAAAGAATAAACTTCCATAACGTAACATCAAGAAAACAAAATAGTCAAGACTCAAGCATAGATACATAACATATCCAACAACACCTCTACTACATAGATAAGAACGGGAGCTAAGACAAGCAATTGGGCTCACCCTTATAGTCAAGACATAACTAAAAGAAATATAGCCTTAATGCATCGCAAGAAATCATAAGCAACATTACCAAAATGAAGGACTCACCAACAAGCTTGTAGGACAATCGAACTAGCCA
>JAOTQJ010011183.1:15094-32378 GCA_025642045.1 Solanum sejunctum
ATAGCTAGCATTGTAACAATATGACATTTATAATTAATGCTTAAGTAAAATATGTTAAAGCAGGACATAATATATGTGTAAAAAGAGACCATTAGGATATTATTGGATCATCGCACCCTAACACTCATGTTTTCAGAATATAAACCCCCCAATAAGTTGATTGGTACAAGCCCCCAACAAGGTTGATAGATAGTCGCACCGTACCAACTGTGGTGCTGGAGTACAAACACCCCTATAGGGTTCAAGGTGTACCCTCAGTATGGAATTCAAGGGGGAAGAATCCATCCAAATTAGACTTTTTGAGGAATGTATCGAGAGAGAATTGGATTTGGTTACACAATGTATGATTAGTAAACAAGGATCAGTTTTTTAGCAAGGTACAGAATGTATCGTAAGAACACCTTGATAAGGTTACCCGGCACACAACCCCTGAGTAGGGCATGGTGACATTCTAATACTATATAGAGAGTACCATATACATACATTTATTACATCATCATATATCATTAAACTCATAAGACATGCATTGGACCTTCAATTCTTCAAGAAACCACAACTAGACATTTTATCAAACACTTAGAGGGCGTATAGTGCTAGTGTAAAATTATGCAATTCAAGAGTAAAATCATGCTAGAAAATTCAATGTAAAACCTTCAATAGATACTAGTATCATCCTCAAATAAATATACATCAAAACCCCTCATCAAGTCTTATAATAGATCTTGGTTTCATAGCTCAAAATATAGCAAAATCGTCACAATTTCATAAACCCCAAATATAGTGTGCAGTGATTTTGATAATAAATAAGACCGTTGAGTAAATTATCTTTAAATCATAAAAATTTAAGTAAACAGAAGCTTGGGTATCATAGGTGAATGGAACCCATGAAAGAAACCCACATACATTAGCTTTGGAGATGAACTTGATGAAGATTGGACATGGAGACTTGAAGCTTGAGTGCAATCCTTAAGATTTGGAAAAGGTTTTGATACTTGAGTTTAGGAGTAAAATATTTGGCTAAGTGTTTGAATGGGTACTAGGGAATGTTTTGATGATATCAGGGTGAAAAATGGCTAAATGTAGGGATTTTTTACATTTGAAAACACTTATGCTCAAGCGTTAAAAGTCTTAGACTGAAGTAAAAAAATTTGCACCAATTTTAACACTGGTGCGAGTCATGGAAGGGACGGGTAAACTCCACTAAAAATTGCATTTTTGAAAAATCAAAATTTCTTATCATTTTCTCTTAAATTGGAGTTAGATGCATTTTCCACACAAAATGGCCCCCTAAACAAGAATATGAAGTCCAATTTTCGATATCGCGCACTGATTTTGTGATATATGAAAATTATGATTCTAGGTACTTTCGAGACACATTTTCAAACATTTTTTGGGGTCATTACAGGAATCCTGATGCATGTCACCCCACCAAAGCAGGTGTAGTGTACTTCTCAAGGTAAATCATACTTGGCCCCACATAATGGGTAACTTGTCCTAGATGGATCCATTAGTAAAGCCAATTTAGGTAAATAATATAATTCCATGGTGGCACATAGTTTAGAGACTAAGACCTTATATAAGGACCCACTGCGTCGAGCCCCCACCTTAAGCCTCAATCAGTGCTAAGTCTATCCCACGAAAAACTTGAAATAATCATAAATTTAATCATAATATGAATAACTTGTAAAGATATGATAACTTTGATTAAATAGCTTATTCATATACTTAACCCCTACATGGGTAAATGTCTTATACTAGAGGGTAAAAACAATGGATAGACTTGACCCCTTCTAGTAGGAATTGCATTTCACATGAAGGTAGAGATTGTACCATGCTTGTCCCTACTATTGAGTTTTAGTTTGTGCATGAAGGTAAATAATTATCATGCTTGCCCCCTCATATAGACATTATTTACTCACAAGAGGGTACAAATATAGAGTAAGAGCTCAACATATCACCTGTAAATCATAGAAACCTTTCATAAGTTTAATATATGCTTGGGAGCCCATAATTTATCATATCATGTATGTCTTGTAATTCATACAATAATCCTTCATCAACATAAAAATCCTTGTCAAGTAAATTTAGTTAAACATGGTGGATATATGTGCATGCACTTAAATTCATGCACTTCAAGAGTATAAGCAAGAAAGAAATAAAATCAATCCAATTTAAAGTCATTCAAAACAACTCTCCGAAATCGTAGTAAAACCCTTATTTTGAATATCATGAAAACCAACTAAAACCCATAAGTTCCTTCATAGCATCATGGAGTAAATGACTTTAATATCATAAAATCCATCACAATATCAAACCCCAACAATATTTTGCCATAAATTATCATTTCTTCTGGAACCCAAATAGAAGACATAGCTACAATGCATAATAATATCATTGTAAGCAAAAGTTCATAAATATCTGTAAAATAATTCATAAATCTATGTAGTTTAATAAGAAGGTTGTTTGAGCTTGTGGGAAGGAAGTTTTTCACAATCAAACCCACATACCTTATCAAATTAGTGAGGAGAATACCCAACTTGGAGAGGAAAAAATAAAACCCTAGCTTTTGTCCTTCTTCTTGAATGCTTGAAGACTTGAGAGTAGTTGAGAGGATTTTTGCGACATCAATTATTTTGAGTGAGTGGGAATGTCCTAGTTTATGGTTGAAAATAGATGATATAGCATGTACAAGAGGCAAAATGAAGAGGTATTGGGCTTACGGTGTTAGGAAATGGCTAAAATACCCTTTTTAAAACTTACCAGATAGATTCTACGAAAGCCTGTCTACGGGTTGTAATTCATTCCATGGCCCATAGAGTAAGTCGTAGAAATAGACAGTTTGACTGTGCTTCACTAAAATGAGTATTACATTTTTGTCAGAGCTTCAAATGAGGTAAAAACAGTTGCATTGGAAAGATAATTTGAAGAACATTCATTTGGAGAGTGATTCAGTTTTTAATTAATTGTGTGATAAAAGATATGATGATTTGAAGTTGACATTTATACGAACTCATACTAGAACTTAGGTGATTGAAATTGTTTGCACTTGACTTGATGGGAGAGGGTCTTGGAATAGCATGAGGGGTCTTAGAGAGGCTAGATGAAGATGCTATGGAAATAGAAAAGGTTGGAACTTCCCTTATAAAATTCACTGTACAAGGCTACGAGACCCTTTTTATGACCTGTAACTCAATTTATGAGTCATAGTCGACCATTCGTAGACCAAGAATCCCTGAGAGTTAGGTTATTGGAGTTTGTCACGAGACTCTTATTTTGGCATCTATGACTCATAGAGTGATTAATGAGCCATAGACCTTTTCATAACCCTCGACATCTCAACTTTTTAAAGCCTACTTCTTGCATCTCACCTACCCTACAAGTAGGGTCTTACAAATAACTCCTCCAGCATTGTCTGTTTTAATTTAGTTAGTAATTAAATATTAAACCAAGATGAATATTAATGTGACCCATAAAATTAATAGACGTGGGCCATAAAAACTAACATTCTCCCACTTGGCATAACTACCTTCAATAACTTAATAATTTAATAAATATTTTAATTACTATGTGCATATTACTAAGTTCAACATCATTTGTCATTTTCAATAAGTCAACTACTATGAGTCATGGCAGTCATATATCCCTTCTTTGACAGAATTCCTTTCATGTACTATAATGTTAGTATATTACTCAGTACAACCTTTAAATTCATAGTGGTCTAATGATAATGTTTAGAATATCTTTATCTAAACTAAAATCAATTAACATCATTATCAACATAATGTATACAAGAGAAAACAAGTAATAATAACGAAAACATATATGGTTGAGCTCAAAGAGTCATTTGCATAAACATAATAAAATCTTTACAAAAAGTCATTCATTGTTATCCATAAGATCCGTTCTTTCAAAAAGTTCAGTAAATGTTTTGGGTGGTAATCATTTCGTCAAAGGATCAACAATCATAAGTTTGGTGCTTATATGTTTAATCGATACTTTATACTTTTGAACTTCTTCTTTAACTAAAAAGAATTTTAATTCTATATGCTTAGCACCCCTTTGAATAATTATTATTTTTAAAGAAGATGACTGCTACATTATTATCACATTAACGTTTCAGCCACTTAGAAATACTTTTGACTAGCCCAATTCCTAAAATAAAGTAACACAATCAATAAGCCTTAATTGTAACATCAAAGCATACCACGAACTCAACTTCCATAGTGGATGCAACTATAATAGACTGCTTCATATCCATGAAATTGCTCCTCCAATTAATAACAACAAATATCCAAATGTGGATTTCCTTGTATCTACACGACCAACATAATCTGAATCTGAATATCCAATAATGCTAAGGTGATAATCTTCTATAAGTAAGCATATGATCTTTCGTTCCTTGCAAGTATTGTAACACTTTCTTTGCAACCTTCTAGTAATCAATTCTTAGAATAATTTGATAACACTACAGCATCCCAATAACAAAACTTATGTCTAGTCTGGTGGTACATGTCTGGGCATAAACTAGGCTCCCAACGATTGATGCATAATGAATATCATTCATTTCCTTACATTCCAATTCATTCTTTGGACATTGAGTGAGACTAAATTTATCTCCTTTCTGATTTCGAATAGGACTGTATGAGCATTTTTCCATTCTAAATCTCTCTAATACTTTATTAATATAGACTTTCTGAGACAATGCCAACAATCCTTGAAATCTATTCTGAAATATTTCTATCTCAATCACATAGGATGAGTCTCCCATATCTTTCATTTCAAAATTATCAGAGAGATATTTGTTGGTACTATGCAACAAACCAAGATCATTTGTAGTAAGCAAGATGTCATCAACATACAGAACTAACATTATAAACTTACTCCCATTGACCTTTAGATATACACACTGATAAATGATGTTTTCCTTAATTCTAATGTTACAATAGTTTCATTAAACTTGAGATACCATTATAGGGAAGCCTGTTTAAGTCAATATATTGACTTCTTAAGTTTACACACTATGTGTTCCTTTCTTTTGATAGAAAACCACTTAGGTTGATTCATATAAACTTTCTTCCTCCTAATTCCTATTAAGAAAGGTTGTATTCATATCCATTTGATGTAGCTCTAAGTCATAATGAGCTACTAAAGCCATTATAATTCTGAGTGAATCTTTTCTAGAGACTAGTGAAAAGGTCTCCCTATAATCGATGCCAATTTTCTTGACTGAAACCTTTGGCAACAAATCTGGCCTTATGACATTCAATGTTGCCAGTTGAGTCTTGTTTGGTCTTAGAGACCCATTTACACCCAACTTTGTTACAACCTTCAAGTAATTCAGCAAGGTCCCAAACATCATTATATTGCATAGACTTCATGTCATGCCCCGGGTGGGTGCCCTTGGCATGGCTAGCACTTGAAGAACCATTGTTGATTCCCCAAGAGAACCACTTGGCCTCATTGTCGCATCAACTCGATAGCATAAGAATAACTCAGAAAGTAAGACATCATATGCAAGAAGATAAATAAGTTCATAACTCTATTCTATCATAGCTTATGATAAAGATAAGATTAGATATGAAATACTCATTAAATATTTTACTCCAGTGTCTATGAAACCTCTACTCAACCATCCAGAATTGTGCCATGACATGCCACGGACACCGCAATCAAAAGTAAATAAGCTACTAAATAATAATGAGAAGATAATAGGGCTCCTCTAAAATGTAAAGAGGGCTCACTAACTCTAGAAGTGTACTGAACTCGACTTCAATGATGTATGGGATGAAGTCCTCTATTACCTGTAGCTGCATCATAAAATAATGCAGGTCCAAATAGACATCATTACATGGAATATACTAATATGTAAAATGACTAATGAAAAGTAAAGCTTAACTCACTCACCTTGACTCAACAACTCATGCTCAAAACAACTTATGCAAGTTTTATAGTAAAATCATACTTTTAAAATAGGCCCAGTAAAATAGACTTAGTTTAAAATCTCATGATTAAATCAATGTTGCTTAGGAGTTTCTCTTAAGTAGCATCCTCATCCCGCTACCTTTTATTAGGTGATGCACAATGAATCAGCACTGTCGTCATGCCCGCCCTTAACTTGCTGCGGAAAAGAGCAATCAACTCTCTCTTGGATGCAAAATAAGTGTCCACTTGCAGGACAAGAGTCGCTAGGCATAATGTAATGACTATCCTATACTGGCAACATAGTTCTATGAGTTAAAGCAGAAGTGTACTCTCTCCCCGCTCGGTGCTTGATACTCCTCCCAAGACTAAAATATGCTTTACTCCTCAATCAACTCAAAACTCAACCGTATTAGGGTATCTCATCTCAACTCATCTCAATCAATCATTAACTCATTTAATCAATACAAGGCATCAACGTTTTCTTAGACTTAAACGGTCCCTTAGACTAACTCAATTTACTCATCATATAATGTGACCAAGATATTCACATGTAGCATTATACATGACTTAATGCAATATGCTCCTTATACTCAATCATACTCAAATTACTCTACTCTAAATACTCATGTTACATCAACTCAAATATTCAATATGGTTAATAGAAAAAATCATATGGTGTAAGGTTCATGCTATCAAGTATGGGGCATATGTACAAATCTCATAGTAAAATAACATGCAGTGGATCACCTCATGTAATATAACAAGACCTCATGATAAATGCAAGGATTTCAATATTAAGATAAAATCCCAACTCTTTTCCTTGAATATCTTGACTCAAACTATATACAAGTCTAAAACGTGAAGGCATTTGGCAAAAAGGAATTAGAATGGACAAAATTACCCTTTAGTAAAACTATTGACAAGGTGTATGAGGCACCATTTATGACTTGTAGAGCAATCTATGGGTCATTGATTACCCTCGTAACTAGAAGTTTGTAATTTATGCATCACTGTAAGTTGATATGAGATCCTCTTTTATGAGTCATAATCCCACATATAAGTTGTAACTGACTTTTCATCGCTAGAGGAGCCTTTCAATATGAAGTACTAGAACTTAGCAGGAAACCTTATCTTACGAGTCTTAATGCTCCTTATGAGTTGTAAACTCCTTTTGTAGACATGGTGATCCAGAAATCTGCAACATTGGAATCCAATAGGAAACCTGGTCTATGAGTTGTAAACCCCTCGACAACTCGTAAACCCCTCTCATAACTTACTTTTGCAATTCTCCTCAATCATTTACCAGCAATTCTCTATGAGTAAATTATGGGGTGTTACATTATCTCCCACTTTGGATTATTAGTCCTCAAATAAAGAGAAAGATAGGGATTTAGCACAAGGAAGATAGGGATTTCGCACAAGGCACAAATTTTCCTATGGACCATAACAATCAACCAACTCTTACCTCACCCATGCAATCAACAAATCAAGAAGTTTAGAAAGTAAAACAATCTAACAGTTAACAAGTCACATCAATCCTCACTCGGACTCTAGAACTCTATAGTCTATCATATGGGGAATGAAAAATAGAATCAAAGGATGGAAATTTAGGAATTTAGAGGGAAATACTTATAATCAACTCTCCCATCGTCAGTAGAAAGGAATAAATAAGGGTATTTGTCCTTCATATTCTCCTCCACCTCCCAAGTATCTTCTTCTACAAATTGGTTCATCCACAATACTTTGACAAATACAATCTCTTTATTGCTCAACTTGCGAAATTGATGATCAAGAATCTGGACAGGGATCTCCTCATAACATAGGCTATATCTCACCCCAATACTCTCAATAGGAACAATCAATTGTGGACCTCCCAAACACTTTTCAAGCATGGAAATTTGGAAGCCTGGGTAGATGACCTCTAATTCTAGGGATAGCTCTATCTCGTAAGCTACATTGCACACACTCTTTATGATCTAATAAGGGCTAATGTACATCAGACTCAACTCTACTTTCTTTTCAAATCTCATCACACCCTTCATGGGTGAAACCTTCAAATATACCTAATCATTTACTTCAAGCTCTTAGTCTCTCCTTCTGACATCTGTGTAGGATTTTTCTCGACTGTGGATCATCCTCAACCTTTCTTAAATGGTATTCAACTTATTCATAGCTCGATAAACCAAGTCTGGTCCAATCAACTCAGCTTCACCTACCTTAAACCATTCAATTGGTGACATACACCACCTCACATAGAGTGCCTCATATAGGGCCATCTGAATACTCGAATGAAAACATTTGTTGTAGGCAAATTCAATCAAAGGCAAGTGGTCATCCTAACTAACTTTAAAGTCAATGGAACAGGATCTCAACATATCCTCCAACGCCTGAATAGTGCGTGAAACGCCCCTACAAATGTGCTTTAGAATGCCCCATAATTATAATTTCCATATATCTTAAAATTCATGTGTGATCTAAAACATTTGACTTCATATTCTCGATCAGGGTGAAACATTGAGTGAGAGATATGTATAAATAGGTTTTTAGAATACCCAGAGCAAAATATAACTTTTGTTAATTTTTTATTTCAAAAGCGCATCTGCGCCCCAAGTGCTACACAGCTTGGGCATGGAGCAGTGTAATTTCTTCTTCGCCTTTGGTCTGCATCATGGATTGGATGCAGATCAGTATAACATTTTCCATAATATTTTATTATGTACCCAATGACATTACGGTCATAGCCCCATGCCCATTAAAATGTGAAATCACCCATACTTAGCCATTTTCAACTTTATTACTCATAAAATTCTATATCAAACCTCTCTAAGACTCTATCAATTCTCTGATTCAAATTCAAGGATTTCAAACTTAATTTTGGAACTGAAGAATTCAATCTAAGCTTCAAGTTTCCTTCAATCTCATCTCAAGAAAACCCAAGTTTGATGTATGTGGGTTTCATCCATTGGGTCCCTTTCACCCATGGAGCCCAACCTTCCTTTTTTTATGAATATTGCATGTTTTCAAGATGTATTACATATGGGTACCTCTTATCATGAATTATGAATATAAATTATGTTGGGTTTTTTATGAAATATTGGTTGCTTATGTATGACTATCTATTTCATGCTTATATCATGAATTGATTTTATCTATTAAGACTGCATATTTTGAGCTACAAAACTATGAATTATCATGAGCCTTTGTAATGGATTTCAAGGTACTCGAAATGACAGTTTTACTATATTTTAGTGGGTTGATTTGCATTGTATTTACTCATGTTATTTCACTCTTGAAATGCATGACTTTTTACAAGTATCATGAACTCACCATGTGTTTGATAAAATGACAAGTCAAAAATTCTCAAGTTATTGATGATCTATTTCATGAATTACAAATCAAGTGACAATACGATGATTATGGGCTTTCAAGTATGTATTGAATTCTATGAAAAGCATATATGATTTTACAAGTATCAAGTTAAGCACTATTTTAAGATTTTTACCTCTTATGAACTATTTATGTTAAAGCAAGGGCTCAAGTATGATTATAATCTACTCTTATGTTCAAGTTAGGCTCACTATTAGAGGTCAAACATGTTTATAAGCTACTCAATTCATGTTCTTACAAGCAATTCATGTTATGATTAAAGTATTATTATTTCAAGTATTTCATGGGATTTGACTTAGCACTGATTGAGGCTTAAGATGGGAGCTCAACTCAAGGGGTCCTTACATAAAGTCTTTAGTTTCTAAACTAAGTGAAACCATAGGATTATGATTATCACCCTTGCTATACTAGTTGATCTGTCTAGTCATATTATCATGTTTCGTTTGCCTTGGCAAGTAGACCACACCTAGACGGGGTGTCATGCCTGTCTACCTTGCCGAGGGGGTGTCATGCCTTAGATTCCAAGTTGTAGCTATTTGGTCTATGTCAGTTAAGGTTGCTCCCCATATATGTTTGCTATATATAATGTTCAAGATGAATGTTTTACAAGCATTCTTTATTATGAGCATTGATCATGCATGCCATATTGAGACTATATATCTATTGCTTATGATTATGCATTTTGTTTATATTAGCTTATGTTTTATTGCATTTCATCCCGCATACTTAGTACATTCAAATGTACTAATGCATACTTTATGTCTATTACCATGTAGGGAATATATCACCTTCTTATCATCCTCTACGTGGCTAGTTGATACTTTAGATAAGCTTTGATGAGTCCTCAACTTCGAGGACACTATCTATATTACTCTTGCTATTTTGAGACTCCACTAACGTTAAACACTTGTTATTATGAGGGTGAGCCTAGAAAGTTCCTTGGGCCCCACCTCATTCCATGTTAGAGTGTTGCTAGATATTATGATGTATTTATGCTATGAGTTTGACTCTTTTATGCCTTTATGAATGCCAAGATTTTCCTTAGTCCCATTTAACTCTTTAATATATCTGTTGTTCTTGTTTATTTTGCTTTTGCAACCAAAGATGTGTGATTGCTATAGTAAGAGGCTTGTTTGGGGTCCTTTGAGTTTCCATTCACCGTGTCATATTTAGGCCCTATTGTCATGGACCTAGAACTCATGCTAGAACTTCTGGGTGACACGAGTCAGTTTGCTCATGAATCTTGCAATATCTTGCAAACACTAGTAAGGTTGTTGCCTATGATCCCTAAGGGAATGCTAGATATTGAAGGACAAGAGAGAGATTTTGAAGAAAGAAGACTATGATTACTTAGAGAATACTTTACAAGGCTTGAGAGCTTACAACTTTGCTTGTTGCGAAATGAATGCCAAGGAGAGGTATTTATACTACTCCACCTCCTCAACAGATGGCTAGGATTAATTTGATCCTCTGGTTAAGATTGATCCTCTATATTCTTCCTACTAAATATCTAAGATATTTACAAGTGCAAGACTTATCTACATAATTCTACAAGTCCCTGGAACCTTCTAGTCTTCTCTTCAATATTCTGTATATTTCTAAAGAGTTCTGAATCCCTTTAGAGCACAACGAACACGTTCTTGTGCAGACTTGGAGTAGAATATAGGTGGGATGTATCATTCTCCCCCACCTAGTGATGGAATGACTGCGACACATTTTTATTATTGTAGGAACTCATGTACTTTGTCCTTAAATTGCCACAAGTCTACATATTTCTCCCAAGTGGCCTCCTCTGGTGACTGGCCCTTCCAATGGACAAGGAATATTACGGCAGCCGTCTATCCCCTCTTCTGCTTTTCCTGGTAATTGAAGATGTCCTCTATGTCCTGATCATATGAGGTAGTGATGGTAATGGTTGCCCTACTCGACTGTCCTCAACTTGGATCATCCATATACTCATGCTATGGCTTGAGGATGCTAGCATAGAAGACATGATGAACCTTTAGTGACGGTGGTAGTTCCAGCCAATATGAGATCTGACCAACCTTGGCAAGGATCCTGAATGGCCTTTGTATTTGATCACTAAGTTTGGATTTGTGCCCATTAGTGCTTTGAACTACCTTGGATTGAACTTTACCAACACTAGGTCTCCAACTTTGTAGTTTGTGGGTCATCGCGTCCATTCGGCAAACTTCTTCATTTGTTTGGCTGCCTTGGATAGGTGAGACTTAGCAGTGTCTATCTGCTCCTCGAATCCCTTAGCCAAATGGTAAACACCCAAACTTTTTCCTTCAAATGTTGCTAGTAATGAGTGTGGAGTTTGCGGTTGTTGGTCCATAGCAAGCTTAAATGGGTCCTCTTTGTGTCTTCATTCTGCTATAGGTTATATAATAATTTGGCCATAGCAAGCAACTTGGCCTAGTTTATTTGATACGTTCTCATAAAGTGCCTAAGGTAGCACTCCAACAAGGCAGTAACTTGCTCAGTTTGGCCATTGATTTGTTGATGAAAACTTGTGGAGAAATGAATCTCCGTGCTATGTGTTTAGAATAGTCAACTGAAAAAGTTTTCAGTAAAGCGCGGGTCGCTATCACTTATGATATGCCTTGGGAGCCCCCAATACTTCACCACATTCTTAAAGAGGAAGTGGGTTACTTTTTTAGCTATGCATCCAGGTGTGGTTGGTACGAACATGGCATACATTGAGAACATATCCACCATAACCATAATGATGTCGTATCCATCGGACTTTGGTAGGCCAGTGATAAAATCCATGGTAATGCTCTCCCATGGTCCCTCGGCTATGGTGAGTGGCTCCAAAAGACCTCTAGGATGGTATTGTTCTATCTTATCTTGTTAAAAAACATAACAAATTTGCACATAAAATTTGATATTATCCAACATTCTTGGCCTGTAGTAGATTGCCTCGATGAGAGCTTGAGTACGGTGCTGCCCTTGATGCCCTGCCCATAGTGTATCATGGCATTCTTTCATGATCTGCCATCTTATGTTTCTATACCTCAGAATGTAGACCCTTCTTTTACCGTTGAGCAGGATACTATCTTCAATCTATAAGCGTGAAGTCTTTCCTTGTGACGCTAACTCCATATGCCTTTTTTCTTCCAGATCATATGATGATCCCTCTTTGATGGATTCTTAGATGTCGTAGTAGGCTATTGTGATGGAAGCTAGCTTCGCTTTACTGCTCAAAGCATTGGCCATTACATTGCCCTTGCTTGGTTTGTACACTAGTTCGTAGTCGAACTCGACTAGAAAGTCTTTCCACATAGCCTGCTTGGGAGTAAGCTTCTTTTGTGACTTGAAATAGTTGGTGGCAACATCATCGGTCTGGACCATGAACTTTGAGCCCAACAAGTAATGCCTCAAGGTTCTAATGTAATGTATAATGGCGGTCATCTCCTTCTCTTGCATAGTATATCGTCGTTTGATCTCATTTAGCTTACGGCTCTCGAAATCTATGTGGTGCCTATCTTGCATTAGCACGCCCCCAATAGCGAAGTTTGAGGCATCCGTGTGTACTTTGAACATCCTAGGGAAGTCAGGTAATACAAGAACTGGCTCCTCTGATATGGCAACTTTGAGGCTCTCAAATGCCTCCTGGCATTTCTTGCTCCAAACCCATGACTTGTTTTTCTTTAGCAACTCGGTGAGTAGAGCTGTTATGGTGGAGTAACCACCTATAAATCTCTGGTAGTAGTTTCTGATCCCAATAAATGATCTTAGCTCTGTCATCTTGGTGGATGTCTCCCACTCTACGATGGCTTGCACTTTGGACTCATCCATGCAAAGCTGGCCCTGGCTAATGCTATGACCGAGGAAGTGTACTTTGTACTGGGCAAACTCGTACTTCTCCCGCTTGATATACAACTGGTTCTATCATAATACTTGGAAGACTTTTCGTAGATGCACTATGTGCTCCTCCAAGGTGTGGCTATATATCACAATATCATCCAAGTATACTACCACAAAGTCATCCAGGTAGGGGTGGAAGATCTTATTCATAAGGGTACATAAGGTAGCAAAAGTATTTGTTAAATCGAAGGGCATTACCAACCACTCGATGATCCATACCTGGTGATGCATGTTGTCTTTGGATCATCCCCCTCAGCTATGCATACTTGGTAGTATTCTTTCCTGAGATCCATTTTGGAAAAGTACTTTGCTTGCTCAAGTCTGTCGAATAAATCGACTATCAATGGGATCCGATACTTGTTCTTGATAGTTACATTATATAGCGCCCAATAGTCTATGCAAAGGCATAATGAACCATCCTTTTTTTTAAATAGTACTGGGGCTCCATATGATGCTTTGGATGGTCGGATATGGCCAACTTCAAGGAGCTCCTTCAACTTCTTCCTAAGCTCCTCCAATTCTGGTGGTGCCATGCATTATGGTGGATAGGCGGGTGGTCGGGTGCCTAACTCCAACTTGATCTTGTTATCGACCTCCTATCTCGGCGGGAAGTATATTGGGAATTCATTGGGAATGATGTATTTATTCTCGTCAAGCACCATTTCAATACAGAGTGGTAGGGGTTCTGGGACACTATCACTTTCACTCAAACTTGCGATGGTGGCCAAGTAAGTGGGCTCCCCCTTCTTGAGACCCTTTATAAGTTGCATGGCTGATAGTTGGGTGACTCCTTCTACCTTGGGCATTTCAACTTAAGGCACCATGCAAGACACTTCCTTCTCCAGCATAAGCATCCTTTGAAGGTAGGGGTCTATCATGGTGTGGCATTAGCGGAAGAACTCTTGCCCAAGTATAATATCTAAGATATCCAAGGGGGCAACAACAAAGCTTGTCTTACATTGCCATCTACCTAAGGTGACATCTATGCCATGTGCAACTCTGCATAACGGCATCGGTGGGGCATTAACTATCTTAAGACGCGTGCTTCTCAAACTAAACCCCAATCTTGCCGCTACTGTTTTGGTCATGATGTTAGCTTTTGCACTTGTGTCCACCATAGGGCACACCTACTTACCATTTAGGGTCATATCCATGTACTACGTGGGGTAATCCTCTTGCTTACTAGTTGTCTTGGTAGTAGTGGCACAGACCCCGATCATACCCACTTAAGTGGTGCCCGAACTTTGACCTTGGTCTTGATAGTCCTTCTCGTAATCCCGTATGATGGATCCAATGTTTTTCATCTGAGGATACCTTGCGTATCCATATAGGCCTCTACATGTATAGCAGGCCCTATCCTTAGGCAGCTGGTCTTTCTTCTCGACATATGCCTGACGTACTGGCTTCTTAGGTGGGTGGGCTTTCTTGCCCTTGCCAAGATCTCCCCCACCTTTGGTATGGCTACTCTTGTCTCCTTAGCCTTGCCTCTGTCCTACTTAAAGTCCTATAGGTCTTTTGCTTGGGTGATGGATTCGTCAAAGGTGGAAACTTTTCATTGCCCTAACTCCATCCTGGCCTAATTATACAGTCCATCCATGAAGTTAAATAACATGTCTTCTTCCGTGAGGTTGGGTATTTGAAGCATGAGAGTTGTGAACTCCTTTATTTATGCCTTCATGGGGCCTATCTGCGTGAATTCCCTAAGTCTCATTCTGGCTTGATAGACGATATTGTTGATATAGATGGTCTTCTTGAACTTTGCCTTAAACTGCTCTCACATGCCAATCGTACAGAGTCCCTTCCCTATCTCGGCATCCTTCTACTTCCATCATAACATCTCCATCTCTATTAGGTACATCATGGCCATGTTGATTTTTGTATCATCGTTGCTCACCTTGGTGCACTTGAAGTAGTTCTCCAAGTGCCATACGAAGTTCTCCACCTCTTGGGCATTACGGACTTCTTTAAAGATAGGTGGATTAGGAGCCTCGATCCTAGCCTTCTATTTCATGGTCGGCGCGACATGTTTCCCCTACTGGATAGCTTTCTCGAGCTCCTTTACCTTGGCTCCCATGGCTTCTGGCATGCCCATGAACTTTCCCTCCAAGGCCTCAATTATACTGTAAAAAGAAGTGCAAGCTTCTTCATCCGCTACCCGTTGGTCCTCAAAGTCCTTATAGATGTTATCATTTTCCTCAAGGTCGAATTCCTGCAAGGTCTTGAATTTGCCATCGATCTAGTTCAAGCGATGGCCAAATAATTTCATGGCTTGGCGGGCAGTTTCTACTCTAGTGATCCATTCCATACTGGGAGTGACGTTCGTTTTCAACTCCTCATGCTCATCGTCACTTAATTTGGCAGTTAGAAGGGAGAAAATACTGCTTAGTGCAGGATCAGTTGGCACTTTCTCCACCTTCTTGGTTCTCTTCTTAACCTTGTCTTCTTGATAACGTCCATCATGCGTTTGGCAGTACTGGAAGCGTAAACCTCTCCATCACTTACCATCACTTCCCTTAGCATGCGGCTCTGATACAAGATTGTCATAGACCTAGAACTCACTCTAGAACTACCATGTGGCACTAGTCAGTTTGCTCACGAATCTTTCAAACACTAGTAAGCCTGTTGCCTATGATTACTAGGGGAACGCTAGATATTGAAAGACAAGAGAGAGCTTTTGAAGAAAGAAGACTTTGATTGCTTAGAGAATACTTTGCAAGGCTTGAGAGCTTATAACATTGCTTGGTGCCAAATGAATGCCAAGGAGAGGTATTTATACTTCTCCACCTCCTCAATAGATGACTAGGATCAATTTGATCCTACGGTTAAGATTGATCCTCTAGACTCTTCCTACTAAATATCTAAGATATTTACAACTGTAAGACTTACCTACATAATTCTACAAGTCTTTGGAACCTTCCAGTCTTCTCTTCAAACTTCTGCACATTTCTAGAGAGTTTTGAAGCCCTCCAAAGCGCAGCAGACACGTTTCTGCACAGACTTAGAGCAGAATTTAGGCGGGATGTGACACTATGCTTAGGTTGTGATAGATTTTGTATCTGAGCACTAGGTTTCTAATGGTCCTCGAAATCAAACACACTGTATCAATAAGATTTTTATTCATGGCTATGAAGCGCGCGACAAATACCAATGAGAAGTCATGAGGTGTTTTAGAAGATGTTCCACTTCTTCATGGTCTATATCATGCTTTAGGTGTATCTATAAGGCTTTTCCCTTAACGAATGCTCGTGCTTCCTTCTAGATCATGCCAATTTCAAGGGGTAGACTAAGGAGAGCCCGAACTCCCTAGGAGCAACGTACCCTCCTGCTCCTCAAGAAGGAGGAGTAGCCTAAGAAGACTTCTGAGATGCTATCACAATGTTGGCCCATACTATTACAAAACAAATGAACCAAGGGGCCCAAGTCCCTCATGCTTGTCATGACCCAAGCCTAGGGCATAGACATGACATGGCGAATTGGAAACCTGAAGAAACCCCAAACAAGTCTCTTAGCATATAGACATACATCCTTGGATGCTAAAGCAATAGAATACAACAAGAGATAATAAATAGGGACAAATGGGGCTAAGGGACAGTTCTCATAACATAAACATCAACAGTTAGAGATAGTCAAAGCTTAAAGCATAACACAAACATGTCCAACAACACCTCTAAAACTTAGAAACTTAGCGGGGGAAAAGATAAGCTACAGGGCTCACACTCATAGTCAACATATATACAAAATAAGGATAGTATAAGAACAAGGTAGCAGATCATAAGCCTCATCCCCAAAATTAAGGACTCACCAACAAGATTTTAAGATGTCGTACTTTCCATGTGGAGGAGAAGGATCAAGCCGTGCTCTGGTTCCTGCATGGTGATATCATCTAGGTACAGTGTATGCATTAGTATGTTTGAATGTACTATATAGGATTCAATGACATAAGAGATAAGAACATAATCAAAATGTTTAAGCATAATCAATGAGTAGTAAATAAAAATATAGCATCCATATGAGATGCTATGTAGTACATGTGTAAAAAGAGACTACTATCATATTAGTGGATTGTCGCACCCTAGCATCCTTAGTGATTGAGGTACCCACC
>JAOTQJ010011183.1:43786-55334 GCA_025642045.1 Solanum sejunctum
TCTATTAACCTCGGTTCTACAAAGATATATAGAGACTTGAGGGAGCTATATTGGTGTGGTGGTATGAAGAGAGAATATCCAAGTTCATATTCGGATGTCACAATTATCGACAAGTGAAAGGAGAACATCAACGGTCGGGTGGTCTAGCCCATGACATAGAAATTCCTACATGGAAGTGTGAAGAGATAAACATGCATTTGGTGGTTGGGTTACCTAAGACTAGGAAGCACTTTGACTCTATTTAGGTTGTTATGGATAGAATGACAAAGTTGGCTCATTTTCTACTGGTCAAAACTACTTATGGTGCCAAAGATTATGCCAAATTATACATACATAAGTTGGTTAGATTGCATGGGGTGCTCTTGTATATTATTTTGGATCATGGTGCTCAATTTACTTCTCAATTTTTGAGGTCCTTCCAAAGAGGTCTTGGTACCAAAGTTAAGTTTAGCATAGCTTTTTATCCTCAAATGGATGGTCAAGCCGAGCATACTATCGAAACTCTTAAGGATATGCTTAGAGCTTATGTTTTGGATTATAAGGGCAGTTGGGATAAACATTTTTCACTTATTAGGTTTGCTTACAACAATAGCTACCAGTCAAGCATTGGTGTGGCTCCCTTTGAAGCTTTATATGGGAGGCGTTGTAGATCCCCAGTTGGGTGGTTTGAAATAGGGGAAATAGCTTTGCTAGGTCCAAATTTGGTCATGGAAGCCTTAGAGAAGGTGAGGTGAATAAGGGAGAGATTGAAAATAGCCCAAAGATTAAAAAAGTCCTACTCCGATTTGAGGTGATGTGATCTTCAGTATAAGGTTAGTGATTGGGTTTATCTGAAAGTCTCACCCATGAACGGTATAGTCCTTATGAAGTTTTGAGAAAAGTGGGTAAGGTTTCATATGAGTTGGTGTAGACTATGGAGATGAATATGGTTCAATGGTCTTCTATGTGTCTATGTTGAGAAAGTGTGTGGTACTCAAGTGCTATAGTATCCTTAGAAGTTGTGGGTGCTGTAGAATATAATATGACCTATGAGTAGGTCCCAGTGGAAATTTTGAATAGTCTAGTGAAGAGGTTAAGAAATAAGGATATAGCTTCCATCAAAGTCCTTTAGAGGAATCAACAAGTTAAAAGTGCCACATGGGAAGCCGAGGCCGATGTGAGAAAGTGATACTCATATCTCTTCCACTCTACTCAAGCCAAAGGTATGAATTTAACTCCCCTATGTGAATTCAAGTCTTACGTTTCAGCTCTTACATCACTTTGCATGCATTGGTGTTCATGGTAGAAAGTTTATGGTGATTTTTGATATTCAAGTTGAGATTCTTGAAAATTGATGTTTAAATGCATTTGTTGCATTCATGTTGGGATGAAATCTTCATGATTACTTCTCTAGTGCATGTTTCTTTGACATTCGGGGATGAATATTCCTAAAAGGGAGATATTGAAATGCCCCAAACATATGCTTTAGAATTGCCATAATCATAATTTCCATCTATCTCAAACTCTGTGTGTGATATCAAAAATCTAATTTCATATTCTCGAAAAGGGAACAAAACTAAGTGGGAAATAGGTATAACCCAAATTTTAGATGACCCATAGAGAAAAATAACTTTCGCCAATTTTTGATTTTCCAAGAGCATCCGCTCCATAGCCATGACTGCTAGGGGTGCGGACTAGTACAATTTCCTCCTTCGTGTTTGGTCCCCATTGTGGACTGGACGTAGACCAGTACAACTTTTTCCTTAGTTTTTCCTATGCGCCCAAGAGCGTTGGGGTATTCTGGGCATGAACCAGTACAACTTTTTCCTTTGTTTTTCCTATGCACACAAGAGCATTGGGGTCATAGTCCCATGCCCACTAGAATGTGACATCACCCATATATAACCATTTTCAACTCTACATCTCATAAAACCCTCTCAAACCCCTCTAAGGCTCTATCAATTCTCTCATTCAAATCTAAGGATCTCAAGCTCAATTTTGGATCTCGAGGATTAATTTCAAGCTCTAAGACCACTTCAAGATCACCTCAAAGAAATCAAGTCTTAAGATATGTGGGTTTCATACATTGGGTCCCTTTCACTCATGGAGACCAACCTTTCCTTTTTATGAAAATTGCATGTTTTCAAGTCGTATTACCTATGCATATCTCGTATCGTAGATTATGAGTATAAATTATGTTGGGATTTTATGAAGTATTTATTGGTTATGCATAACTGCCTGTTTCAAGAATTGATTATGTCTATTGAGACTATGCATGTTTTGAGTTATGAAACTATGAACTATTATGAGCTTTTGTAATGGATTTCAAGATACCCTACATAAGGGTTTTACTACATGTTGGAGGATTGATTTGCATTGAGTATACTCATATTATTTCACTCTTGAATTGCATGGTTTTAAACAAGTATCATGAAACCACCATGTGTTTGATAAAATGTCAAGATAAGACTTCTCAAGTTATTGATGATCTATTTCATGATTTACAAGTCAAGTGACTATATGATGATTAATGGCTTTCAAGCACGTATTGAATTAATGAAAAGTATCTATCATCTTACAAGTATGAAGTTAAGCCTTATTTCAAGAACTTTTTACCTCATGTGTGCCATTCATGTTAAAGCGAGGGTTCATGTATGATTGTGATCTAGTCACATGTTTAAGTTAGGCTCACTACTAGAGGTCAAGTATGTTTCAAGAGCTACTCAGGTCATGTTTCCACGTTTCTTACAAGTTATGATTATTTTAAGTACTTTGTGGGATTTGACTTAGCACCGATTGAGGCTTAAGATGGGGGCTCGACTGAAGAGGTCCTTACATAAAGTCTTTAGTCTCTAAACTATGTTCCACCAAAGGATTATGATTATTACTCATATATTAATGGATCCATCTAGTCATGTTATCATGTTTGTTTTTTCTTGCAAGTAGACCACACCTAGACAGGGGTTGTCATGCCTATCCATCTTACAAAGGGTGTGTCATAACTTGGATTCCAAGTAGTAGCTACTTGGTCTATGTCGGTTGAGGTTGCTTCCTATATATGTGTATTATATATTGTGAAACATGAATGTTTTACAAGCATGCTTTCTTATGAGCATTGATCATGGATGCCATATTGAGACTATATATTTATTGCTTATGATTATGCATTTTGACTATATTGGCTTATGTTTTGTTGCATTACGTCCGGCGTACTTAGTACATTCAAACATACTGATGCATACTCTATGCCTACATGATATTACAATATAGGGATCGAAGCACCTTTTGATCATCCTCCATGTGGCTAGTTGATATATTGGAGATAAGCTTTGATGAGTCTTCAAGTCCGAGGACACTATCTACATTACTCTTGCTATTTTAAGACACTTTTATGTTGAACACTTGTTATTGTGAGGTAAGCATCGAAAGTGTCTCGGTCCGTGCTCCATTCTATGTTAGAGGTCTTGTTGGATATTATGATGCATTTATGTTGTGAGCTTAACTCTTTTATGCCTTTATGAATGCCAAGATTTCCTTTAGTCCTATTTCCCTCTTTATTATATCTCCTATTGATGTTTATTTTGCTTTCGCGACCAAGGATGTGTGGTTGATATGCTAAGAGGCTTGTTTTGGGTCCCTTTGAGTTCCCATTCGCTGTGTCACCTCTAAGTCCTAGTCTTGGGTCATGACATAAACCTTAAACCCAGTGTAGACAGATGGGTTCATCCTCAAAAAGTCTCTCAGTCTGGAGGCAGTTGTTGGCTCGTGAGAGCTAGAACTAGGGTTTTGTGAACCCTGATTCCCACTTTGAATAGCTACTAGATGGGTGAGCATAGTAATGGCTCCTCAAAAGTCGGCCTCTGAAGTAGGAGCAGGTGGAGTAGTAGGCATCATAGGAGCACTAGTAATCTTGGGCGATCAACCTCAACCCCTCATTTCCATTTGAGGAGGCACCTCTAAAGTAGGGTTCTCAGCAATACTAGCTGAAGCATTCCTTTGGGTCACGGTGCATCTAGTAGCATGATCTACAATCGCCTAATGCACAAATTAGAAAAGTAATTTTATAGAGTTTCCAACTCTATTGCACAAACTTAGATCACAAAAAAGTGTAATAGTTCCTAATGTCCTGCAGCCTCCGATTTATGAAGTATAGTGCACAACACAAATATAAACAAGACTTTACTAGACACGATTTCATAGACTCCCTAGGACTCTTGAACTTTATGCTCTGATAACAATCTTGTCACGCCCTAGGTGGGTGCCCTTGGCGTGGCTGGCACTTGAAGAACAATTGTTGATTTCTCAAAAGAATTGCTTGGCCTCATCGTCACATCAACTCGATTACAGATGAATAACTCAGAAAGTAAGACATCATATGCATGAAGATAAATAAGTTCATAACTTTAATGTATCATAACTTATAATGAGGATAAGGTCAGACATAAAAT
Source organism: Solanum sejunctum (assembly GCA_025642045.1). NCBI lineage: Eukaryota > Viridiplantae > Streptophyta > Magnoliopsida > Solanales > Solanaceae > Solanum > Solanum sejunctum. The sequence continues at coordinate 48,214 of JAOTQJ010011183.1, forward strand.
ACTCATTAAATACTCTAATCTAATGTCTATGAAGGCTCTAGTCAACTGTCTAGAATGGTATCATGATAGGCCATGGACACCTCAATCAAAACTAAATAAAGTACTCAACAATAATAATAAGATAGTAGGGATCCTCCAGAATGTAAGGAGGGCTCACCAACACTAGAAGTGCACTGAACTAGACCATAATGATGCACTGCTGAAGTCCTCTCACATGTAGCTGCATCATAAAACGATGCAAGCCCAAATGGGCATTAGTACATGGAATATATAGGTATGTAAAATGGCTCAAGAAAATTAAACCTCAATTACTCACCTCGGCTCAACAACCCTAGCTCAAAATAATTTATGCAAGTTTTGCAGTAAAATCATGTTTTTAAAATAGGATCAATAAAATAGACTCAGTTTGAAATCTCATGGTTAAATAAATGTTGCTTGGGAGTTTCTATTAGCCGACATCCTCATCCCACTACCTTTAATTAAACTAATCCCAATGAATCAGCATCATTACCATACCCTCCCTTAACTTGGCACGGAAAAGAGTGATCAACTCTCTCTTGGATACAAATAAGTGTTCAATTGTGAAAAAAAGTTTCCAGGATAGCTATAACGAGTATGTTACACTGGAAACATAGTTTTGTGGGTTCAAATAGAAGTATACTCACTCCCCACTAGATGCTCAATACTGAAATGACCTCAAAAAGTGCCCAAAAATATGCCTTAGAAGTATCCAAAATCATAACTTTTATATATCCCAAAATCCATGCGTGATATCAAAAATTCGACTTCATATTCTTAATCAAGCGGTCGAAATGAGTGGGAAATGGATCTAACAACAATTTTAGAGAAAAAGAATCATAATTTCATTTTTCCAAAATATTGATTTCCAGAATTGGTCCATGACGGTGCTGCGATATGCAGCGAACGCGAACCTATGTAAATTTTGCCTCCATGATAGGTTCATGTCGTCGACCATACATGGACCTATGTATGTTTTTGCCAGTGATTTTTTTATCTCGTTCTAAGGCTTTGGGGTCTTGGACGAAAGTCTCCCCATGTGTAAATAGACCTGTACTTAGTCATATTTTACCTTCACATCATACAAGACATTACCCAATACAATTTCAAATACGTAGGCAACTATTTCACCCTAAAATTCTAGTCCCAAACCTCATTCGGATCTAAGGATTTCACTCAAGCTTTAAGTCACCATCTCCAATCTTTATCAAGTTATTCTCCAAAGTCAAGGTATGTGGGTTTCAAACCATTGGTTCCTTTCACCTATGGTGCCAAAGCTTCTATTTGACATAATTTATATGCTTTTAAGTTGATTTTATACATGGGTCTATTATTATGAATTTCACTATGAACTATGTTGGGGTTTTGTAAAAGTGTAATTGTTTTAGCATGTTTTGAGCTATGAATATTGCATCCAACTTGAGATTTGATAAGGGGTTTTAATGTATATTTTATGATGATGTTACAAAGTATTAGTGGGATGATGGTCTTCAAGATTGCTTGTATGATTTTGCTCTCTAATTGTATGGGTTTACACTAGCATTATACACTCATCAAGTGTTTGATAAAATATTCATATTATGATTCTTGAGTTGTTGAAGGCCAAATGCTTGGCATATGATATATACGACTTTATGATGATGAAATTATGTTGTATATATGTTAATTTCATGATGAACTTCCATAGTATTGTGAGTTGACCAAGCCTTGCTAGAGGGTTTGTAGGCTCGGGTAACCATATCAAAGGGTTGGTACCTTGGTTGCCTAGTACAGGGGGTAGTAGATCCCTATAACCATACTGAGGGGTTCAAACCTCATTAACCATATCGAGGGGTTTGTACCTTGGTTTCCTAATACAGGAAGTAGTAGGCCTGCATAACTATATTGAGGGGTTTATACTTCATTAACCATATTGAAGGGTTTGTACCTCATTTGCCTCTCCAAGGGGGTTGTAGGCCTTGGATATTCTATATTGATGGTCACTTTCTACACATGTATTTTGTTCTGTATAAGCATGGCTTACTTCAAGCATACTTCATTCATGTCATATTGTTACTATGTTATCTATTGCATACGATATTGCATTTTGTCTGTGTTGCCTATCTATTGTTGCATTGCATCCTACATACTTAGTACATTCAAACATACTAATGCATATTCTATGCCTACATGATGTTACTATGTAGGAACCAGAGCCTCGCTTAACCATCCTCCTCCTACACATGGCTAGTACAATTATCTCTCAAACTAGTTTGTGAGTCCTCCATTCTGAGGATGATGCTAATGATCTCATGCTATGTACTAATACTATCTTATCTTATGTATGTATTGACCATTAGGGTGAGCCCAGTTACTTGTTTTGCCCCCCGCTATGTATCTAAGTTTTAGAGGTGTTGTTGGACATATTATATATTGTGCTATGAGCTTTGACTTTCTCTTGACTCTTGATGTTTATGTTATGAAAGTTGTCCCTTCTCCCCGTTATCCCTATTTAGAATCTCTTATTGTATTCCATTTCTTCTGCGACTAAGGATGTGTGATGATATGTTAAGAGGCTTATTTAGGGTCCCTTCGGGTTCTCTATTCGCCGTGTCACATCTAGTCCCTAGGCTTGGGTCATGGCAGATACTCCTCCCAAGACTAAAATATGCTCAACTCCTCAATCAACTCATCAATCAACTCATCAGGCAACTCATGAATCAACTCAAAACTCAAACCCCATTGGGGTATCTCATCTCAACTCATCTCAATCAATCATTAACTCATTCAATCAATGCAAGGCATCAAGTTTGACTCAGAATCAAATGGTCATTTAGACTGACTTAATTTATTCATTATGTAATGCAAGAAAGATATTCATGTGTAGCATTATACATGACTCAATGCAACATGCTCTTAAGACTTAATCATGCTCAAATTACTCTACTCTAAATGATCATCTTACATCAAGTCAAATATTCAAAGTGGTGAATATAATGTCATAAAAATCATGTGATGTAGGGTTCATGCTATCAAGTATAGGACACATATACAAATCTCATACTAAATAATCATGCCATACAGTGGATTACCTCATGTAATATAACAAGACCTCATGATAGATGCAAGGATTTTAATATTATGCTAGTAAAGTTTCTCAAAATCCAACTATTTTCCACAAAAATCTTAACTTAAAAAAAAGATGAAGGGGCATGTGAAGGAAGAGTTTTCACACTTTGGTAAGCCTTACATATTATAAAATAAGGGGAAATCAACCTTCAACTCAATCCTTTCTCTTGGGTTAGAAACCTTAGCTCCTCACTCTTCTCCTTTTTGCTCTTAAGAATCCTCAAGGTGAAAAGAGGTAAAAAATACCCTTAGGGTTATATTTCAAGACTATATACAAGTCGAAAATGTGAAGAAATTTGATAAAAAGGAATTGAAATTTTCAAAAATACCTTTTAGTAAAATTACCAACAGGATCTATGAGACCCCGTCTATGACTCGTAGAGCAATATATGAGTCGTAGATCACCCTCATAACTAGAAGTCTAAAAATCCTGCATCACTGGAAGTTGATATGAGGTCTTCCTTTACGAAACATAATTTGACATACAAGTCGTCACTTACTTCTAGTAGCTAGAAGGGCCTTGTAATATGAAACATTTGAACCTAACACGAAACCTCATCTTAAGAGTTCTAATGCTCTTTACAAATCATAAACTCCATCTATAGACATGGTGATCCTGAAAGTTTAAACACTGGAATCTAATAGAAAACCTAGTTTACGAGTCTTAAACCCCTCTATGACTCGTAAACCCCTCATGTAACTTGCCTCTGCAGTTTTCCTTAGTCATTTTCCAGCAATCCTCTACACATACTCTTTTAAATCACATAGGAGGAAATTAAGGGGTGTTACACCTAAACTCATCTTTCATGGCTTCTATCCATTCATCAGAATTTTCACTTTCAATGGCTTGTGAAAATGAGACTGGATGTCAATTCCCAAGTCAATTTCTAACTCATGTAGATATACAAAATAATCATCAAAAATAGCAGATCTCTTTTGTCTTTGAGTTCTCCACAATGCTACTTCTTATGGTTTATCTACTACCTGTTTATTAATTATGGCTTCATATGATTAGTAGGAGCATCAATTTATTGTTTTTGTTGACTATTAGATTGTACAATAACTTTAGAAGAAGTATAAGGTAGAGAATTTTGAATCCAACCTCTTTAATTTCCATATTACGTGTTTTCTCACTCCCACTAACTTCACCACTCTTAATGAACCTAGCATTTCAAGTTTCACAATTCTCATGCTATGATTAGAATAGTAAAATCTATACCCTTTGATTATTCTGGATAACCAATGAAGAAACTGCTGATTATCCTTGAATCTAGTTTCTTTTCTTATGGAATTATAAATTCTAATTTCTATCGGGCAACCCCAAGTGTGCAGGTGCCTCAAACTAGATTTTCTACCAGTCTATACATAAAAAGGTATGTTTAGAACTGCTTTATTAGGAACACTATTTACTAAGTAGAGATGAATTACTCAACGTACTCCTGCCCATATTCATTAATGTACGATTACACCTTTCAGCCACACCATTTTGTTGTGGTAAGCTTGGCACTGTGTATTTAGAACATATGCCTTGTTTTTCAAGGAATTTAGAAAATTGACTAGGGTGTTGTCAAGTTTCATCATATCTTCCATAAAACTAACCACCTCTATCTGATCTAATTATTTTCACTTTTCTGTGTAGTTGTCTTTCAACAACAACAACAATATTACCCCAATACCTCAAAGGCTCCCGCCTATTGCGGGGTAAGGGGGGTCAGATGTACGCAGCCTGACCCATGATAAGAGTCGAAAGTTGCATTGACTAACTGCTAGTTGTCTTTCAACCTTAGTAATAAATACCTCTAAGGCATTAATCACTTGAAATTTTTCAAGCAACAAATATACATATCCAAATTGGGAAAAATCATTAATAAAGGTGATAAAGTATTTTTTTTCTTACTCAAAGATGCAATGTCAAAAGGACCACAATATCAGTGTGTATAATTTCAAGAAGCTGTGAGCCTCTTGTTGCTCCTTTCTTTGATGTTTTGTTTGGTTTCTTTTAATACGATCCACACATTGTGTTAAGGTCAGTAAAATCTAAATATAGAAGGATTTCATCTTTAACTAATCTTTCTAAACTTTCTTTGGATATGTGACCTAAACGTTTATGCCACAAGTAATCATATTGTTTATTCACCAAACCTCATTTGGTACCAATATTATGATGCAAAGTTAATAGCGATTCGACAAATAGATTATCAAGCTTTAGTTTGTACAAGCTATCACAAAGAGTACCAGTACCAATATAATAATTATGCTTAAACAAACTAAAACATCTATTATCAAAATTAAAAGAGTATCTAGTCTTAGCTAAGTTAGACAAAGAAACTAAACTTATCAAAATAAAAAGTACAAAACAAGTTTATAACAAATCTATGTGATGTCTAGTATCAAGAATTATACGATAAGACCCGATAGTTTCAACAAGAGCCTTCACTCAACTTCCCATATACTCACATCATTCATTCTGGTTTAGGATCTTTACTGTAAGGAATCTGTGCATTGTATTAGAAACATGAACGTACAACTAGAGTCAATCCACCAAGTATTATAAGGAACTTCGATTATGTTTGATTCGAGACATGTAAAAGCACAAGGCCTACCTTTCTTCTTGAACTATGCCTTACGTTTTGAGCAATCTTTCTAAAAGTGTCCAAGTTTTTCACAGAAAGCACACTTATCATCCTTATTTTTCTTCTTACGTACTTAAGATGATTACTTATTAACATTAAGTTATTTCCGTTTTCCCTTAGCATGATTCTTTTTTTCTTTTCAGCTCCTTAATGATTACATAGCTGATGGAGTGGATTCTTTAATTCTTGAGTCTTATTCTCTCTTGAACCAGTATTTCATGCAATTCATGCACATTTTATTTGTCTTTTATGGCATTGTAGTTCATTTGGAATAGGTCATACTCAGACGGTAATGAGTTGATGATAAATTGTACAAGAAAATTTTGTTCCACTTCTATGCCTAAGGACTTAAGTCTTGCTGCTGTGTTTGTCATTTAAATGACATGCTCATACATAGTTCGCGAACCATCAAACTTCATGGTGGTCAAAGTACTCAATAGTGTGCAAGAGAGAGACTTATCAGCAATTTGCAAGGATTCTTCCACAAATTTCAAAAATTCTTTTATATTCTTAGTCCTGGAAAGAGTAGTTTTAATATTGCCTACAATATTCAATTGCATGAACATTATGCCTAACTTGTTAGATCAATCTTAGTGCTTATAATAAGATCTTTTCTCAACACTGCTAATTTCAATAATAACAGTTGGTTTCTTAGTGTAAAGTACAACATCTATATATAAAACTTTGAGATGGAATTTGATCTATTTGCATCAGTTTGAGAAGTTAAGTTCCTTAAAGATCGTAATAGAGGTGGAATGCGAATGATTAGCAAATGTTGCAAATAGGTTATGCTTATTAGTAATGCTTTGAGTAATACTATTAGATCTAGAGATGGTTTATAAACTCTTAAATGTATATTGATGTCCTCATTTTGGACTAACATCAAAAGACAACTTAACATATAATAATGCTTAAGTATAAATTGTAACATTATTTGATAATTTTTACATATCAATTAGTAATTTTCATTATCTTTTGATAAATAAATATCATATCACCACCCAATCCAAGGACCGTGATTAGTACCGATTGGGCACCCAAACAAACACTAAATTGGATTTCCAACTATAATAGCTAAGGAATCTATCAAAATTTTCGCAGAGTTTCCTCTGTTTTATTGACTAACCAATCCTGCAAACAGCAACCCTAGCATACAACAAATATCTATAGACATAAGTATGCGGGTCAACATGGTCACCACTGTGGTAGAATCGCTCAGCAAATGTATCATACATACATAGTCATACCACATGCAATATCTCATACCGAACTGAATTATAGGATCGGACAGGGCCCCGTCATACCCTCGAATATACATAAATGCAAAATACAAAAAATAAGTGTACATGTATATACCAAAAA